>JARHVA010006476.1:570000-620000 GCA_037957365.1 Torreya grandis | reverse complement strand
ACACACACACACACACACACACACACACACACACACACACACACACACACACACACACACAGATATATATATATACACATACGTGTGTGTGTGTGTGTGTGTGTGTGTGTGTGTGTGTGTGTGTGTGTGTGTGTGTGTGTGTGTGTGTGTGTTTACATACATACACATACACATATATACATTATTTATGTATATATATATCATCTTTTGTGCTAATGAGCACTGATACTTCAAATAAAATTATATGAAACTTGATGGCACCAACCCCCTTGTAGGAACCTAAAAACCCATTAAAATGAGCAAATAAATGGAAAAGAAAGGGTTGTGTTACTGTAAACAATCTCACACAATCTTTACAGAAGTCTACACACATGCTGTAAGTTTTATAAATGACTTTAGAGGCAAAAACAATTGTATATTCACACACTAAGTTGCCACCAAAAATAGGATGTTGCTATGGGTACTTACAACAATGGTATGTTGCTACGGGTACATCTAGTAACAGTTGTAGGTTTCTACAGCTACTTCTAGTAATGGATATAGGTTGTTATAGGTACTTGTAGCATTGGCTATAGGTGACTACAAATAATCTTCAACAACATAAAGGATTTTAAACTTGAAAATAAAACTCTAGTTTTTAGAACGTAAATTTCCACACATTTAATACTACCAAACATAGACAAAGAGATAACAACTATTCAGACAATACTATTATATTATATTCAAAAGATAGTGGTTTAAAATCTTTTACATATAGTTGAAAAAATGTTTGAAAAATAAAGCTCCCTCTGTTACTCTACTTCCTTCCTCCTTGTGTGTTATGTGTATACTACTATCGTCTATTTCTTTTGTTTTAGCTACTCTTTTTAATCCCTCTATCTCTCTTGTCCTTGTATGCTTGTCATTGTTTTGAACCTTCCTTATTGTTTGTTCTATTATGGGCCTTTCTCCTTTCCCCTATTCTAATTTTTTATCCTCTATTTTGTGCTCTCTCTTCTTCTCTCAAAAATTGCCCAAAAATCTATAAGTTTCCCCCCAAAAAATCCTGCCTAATGTTCTTGCAACATTCAAAACCCTTCATAAATTACTCAACCTACTAGTTTTGGAGTTTTAAAACTCCCACTCTATTTTTCCTTTTTCACTTGTTTCATTATGTTGCTCATTAAATGAGCTATGGTTAGGTGCCTGGCTGCCCCAAGTCAAAACAAAAAAAATACAAATTTTAAAATATAACTCCTTAAACCCCTTCATGTGGCATTATCTAATAGAAAATAAAATATATATTTAAAACAAAATGTTTCCCTTGTATCAAACTACCAGGCTAGAAAGTCTTGTGAGCCCCTGCTCATTGTGTATAACTCTATGTTGTTACAGGTTAAGGGTCTAGTTGCTACAGGTCAGCAACTCCATCATCTTGCATTAACTAGAGTAATTTCAGCTCTATTGGACTTAACCATGTTCCATCCTCTACTGGTCTACCCTTCCATTTCACTAAATATTTACTATACTCTTTACCTGTTGTCTTCCTAATTAATCTTGAATCAAAAATATCTTCAATCTCCTCTTGTGCTTTCTTAGGTAGCTGCTCCTTCCATTTTTTTGGTAATGTCTTCTCTTCCTCTTGTAGATATGATGTCTCTCCCTCATGATAAGTATATAAATTAGAAACATTAATTTTTTTTATAGATTTCTAAACCTTCAAGTAGCTCCAACTCATTGGTATTCAGTGAAAACTTCTTAATGACCTTACATGGTCCAATCTTCTTCCACTTGAGTTTATTGAAGGCATGGCTGGGAAATATTATATTTCATATATGTGACAATAACATATCTCCCACTTCAATATTATTTTCCCTCCTCTTCAAATCAGCCTTCTCTTTATATTTTTGACTACTCCAACTATATTTTTCTCTCACTTGTTGATGAAAATCTTGCATATATTTGGCAAACTCCTCTCTTTAAACACTTCTCTTATATCCCTTAGTATTTTCAAGATACGTTAATTCTCAAATACCTCTAGGAATATGCCCATAAACAATCTAAAATGGAGACTTACCTATAATTTTACTAACTGAGTCATTGTATGCAAACTCAACTTGAGGAAATATTGAATCCCATTGCTCAGGCTTTTCACCAACTAAACATCTTCAGAAATTCCCTAAGATCTAATTAAAAACTTCAGTTTGTCCATCCATTTGAGGATGATATGTAGAACTAAACTTTTAATCAGTCCCTAATTTATTCGAAAGTGTCCTCCTAAAATGTCCGACAAACATGGTATCATAATCTAAAACTATACTAATTTGGAAAACCATGTAATCTAACAACATCTATAAAGAAAAAATTTTATATATGTGTTGTGTCATCTATCTTCTTACATGCTATAAAGTGATCCATTTTATAAAATCTATCCACAATCACAAAAATATAATCTTTATCTTGCTATGTTTTTGGTAGTCCAAGCATGAAATCCATACTTACATCTTCCCACGGCTTATTTGGTATGGGTAATGGCTGATATAACCTTGTATTTTGAATCCCTCCTTTTGTATATTAACAAATTTGACATCCTTAGACAAATTTTCTGATTTTTTGCCTCATCATTGGCAAAACATATCTTTCACTAAGTTGTGCCATTGTTTTATCATCTCCAAAATGTTTAGCTAAACGGCCACATTGTTTTTCTCTTATTAAATTCTGCCTCATTGATCCTTATGGTATGAAAATTTGTTGTCCTTTAAACAACAGTCCATCTTATATAAAATAATCCATCCAAAGCATCATATCCATACTAGTAGGATCCATACATGTTTTGCATGTATTTTTAAAGTCCAAATCATCTTTATACAACTATTTCACAACATCAAATCCAACTATTGCAGCTCTCATTTTAGTAAACAATGCTACTCTTCTACTCAATGCATCCACTTCTTTATTTGAAATCCCACTTCTATGCTTGAGAACAAAATAATATCCTTTTAGTAATTCAACCCACTTCATATGTCTTTGTTTTAACTTGGTTTGACAATTAATAAATTATAAAGCATTATGATCCGTGTAGAGAACAAACTCTTTTGGAAGCAAATAATGATGCCACTTCTTTGAAGCTTGCACATTGGCATACATTTCTTGATCATAAATGGAATACCTCTTCTTCACATCATTAAGCTTCTCACTCAAATATGCAATAGGTCTTTCCTCTTGGCTTAAAACTGCTCCTATGGTTGTCCCACTTGCATCACAATCCACTTGAAACACCTTTGCAAAATTGAGCAATGTTAATATTGGTTCTTCTATGTTTTTTTTCTTCAACATGTCAACACTTTTATTTTCTGTTGATGTCCACATAAACTCTTTCTTATCTCCCCTTATAGTTTACGTTATGGGTGCACATATACCACTAAAATTTTGAATAAAATTGCGATAGAAACTAGATAAACCATGGAAACTTCTAACATCATATACACTCCTAGGTGTTGGCCATTCAATGATAGCATGTAAATCTTCTAGATTATTTTACAATGCTTATTGAAATAAAACATATTCCAAATAAACCAATTTATCTTTCATAAAACTACACTTTTTCAAATTCACCAATAACCTTTCTTCCTTGGGCCTTTGTAGGACTTGTCTAATATGCAATAAATGATATTCTAAGATGCTACTAAAGATCAAAATATCATCAAGATAAACAATCACAAACTTCCCTAAAATTGGTTCCTGCACTTCATTCATTAACCTCATAAATGTACTAGTTGCATTTATTAAACCAAAGGGCATAACTAACCACTCATATAGCCCATCTTTAATATTAAAAGTAGCCTTCCCTCATCATCCTCTCTTATCCTAATTTGGTGATATCCACTATTTAAATAACTTTTTATAAAATATATAGCCTTTCCCAAATATTCCATGAGATCATCCATTCTTAGTAGAGAAAAATGATACCTTATTGTCATTTTTTTTTATAGCTCTTGAGTTCTTGCACATCCTCCATTCACCATCCTTATTTGGTAGCAATAAAACTAATACTGTACATGAGTTAAGGCTTTCTCTAATTTTTCCTCTTTCTAATAGTTGTTGTACTTGTTTGTTGACTTATTTCTATTTAGTGTGAATCTACTTGTTACCTTTTTGGGTAGACTTTCCCTTACAATCAAATCAATATGATGGGTGATGCTCCTCATAGGTGACAATCCTTCTAATAAATCCTTGGACGTAGTTTCATCAAATTCTTCAAGAAAATCTTTTACTTTTAAAGGCATGGCACTACTATCCTTTGTTGCATCTACTTATATCTCCTTGAAAATCATTGAAAAACATAATCCTTCCCATTTAATATCTTTCAAAAATTACTTTCTTGTGACTACAAACATTCTTGGACAACCTTCCACCTCTTCTTCCTTGGTTGCCAATGGTGTGAGAGTGTTTTCTTCCATTTTTCTCCAATGTGTACGTGTTTTCTCTTCCATTATGGATTTCCTTTCTATCAAACTACCATGTCCTCCCCAAGAGTAAGTGGCATATGTCCATGGGCATGATATCACACCACACCTCATTTTCATATGTGCCTATTGAAAATTCACAAGCCATTGTTGAATAACCAAGTATGTTGACCTTTTTTTAACTATGACACCTTGTAACGGGTAGGGTGAGATATCCTTTTTAATCCCAACTTATCCAATATTTCAAGTAAAATTAACTTATCAGTGTTGTCACTATCTATTATGACTTTGTAGCATTTATGACCTGATTTACATTTGTTCTGAATAAATTTTTCCATTGGATAGGTTCATCTTCTTTCTTGGTTGGCATCAATAATGTCCTCTTCATCATAAGTCCTTCTCTTTTATCAGGTTCATCTAGTTGACTAACAGACTATGTAGATTCATTATCTCCCTTTGCTATGTGTGCACTTTTTGCTACTATTTTCTTTGATCCTTTTGATCTACATTATGGGCATTCATAAAATCTATGGCCTGACTGTCCATAGTTAAAACATGTGCCTTGGAAGCCTCTACCTTGGATTCTTCCATATCCACCTCTACCTCACATGGGGTATGGCCTTGACCTTCTTTCATCTTTCTCCTTTTGACTTATAGATGGGCTGGCCTCCTTACCATGCCTATAGATTTTTTGTTCCTAAACTTTACCTTTGTTGAATCCATGTCTACCTTTGTTTATTCCTTGCTTTCTTGCCAATTTATCTTTAGCCTTTCAAGCATATTGGTATGCTTCTTCCACATTTCATATCCCTATCATACTTAGTTCATCTTGAATAGTCAATCCCAATCCATTAACATACATTGCTACATATTCATGATCCAATTCATTAGGACCAGATTAGATGGAAATATTATAATACTCCTTTGTATATGCCTTAGAACTCAACTCCCTTTGCTTTAAACTCTATAATTTCTTGAAAATTTCAAACTGATAATCACTAGGTAAGAATTTATCCTTCATCTTGCTCACCATTCAATCCCACCAATTAATCTTATCTCTACCATTTATTATTCTCTTATCCTATACCGCTTTCCACAAGAGTGTTCCATGACCTTTCAATCTTGTTTGAGAAACCTTCACTCTTTCAGGGTCCTCTACTTCATCATACTCAAAGTATTCCTCCATCTCTATTATCTATTCAATTTGTTCATCTAGTTCTAAACTTTTTGAGAATCTTGGTAACTCTACCCTTGTTCCTTTTTCAAAGATAGAAATAGGTCTTTTAAATCTTCTTTCACTTGAATCTATATCTCCATCTTCATCTTCACCCTCTTGTCTAGCCATCTCTACTCCTTTACCATCTTCACTATCACTTTCTTCATGTACTCTACCTCTTCTCATTCCACCTTCTATTGCATTCATTATTTCATGCATTCCCCTTAGGGTTTCCAATAGCTCATCTATTATTACGTCAATTTCTATAGTTTTAACCTCTATCATCCTTCTCTTTAGTGGAATCTTGCTACTCTAACTCACCTTATTTTCCTTTTCTTTTTCCTTTTCCTTCTTAATGTAGTCTTATAACTATAATATCCCTTATTTTAGTGACACACCCATAGTTCTAGTCATAGGGATTCTTCCAACGCCAATCTCAACTTAATATCCTTCTTCCTAGAGCTATAGTTATACTTTGATACCACACTGATGGCACCCACCCCTTTGTAGCCACCTAAAAACAAACAAAAATTAGCAAATATGTGGAAAATGAGGGGTTGTGTTCTTATACATAACCTTTATAGAGGTCTACACACATGCTATAGGTCCTATAAATGGCTTTGTAGGCAAAAATAACTCTAGAGACACACTAAGTTGTTGCCAAAAATATTCTATTACTATGGGTACCTAGAACAATCATTGTATGTTTATATGGGTACCTGCAAAAATGATTGTAGGTTACTATGGGTACCTACAACATTAACTATAGGTGACTGTCTAGAATATTCAATAACCTAAAGGATGTTAAACATGTAAATCAAAGCTCAAACTTTAAGAACAAAAATTTCCACACATTTAACAGTCCCAAACACAAACAAAGAGATAATAGATATTAAGATAATAGTATTATATTATATTCAAAAGATAGTGGTTTACATTCTTTTACATACAATTGCAAAAATGTTTGAAAAATAAAGATCCCGCTTTTATTCAACTTCCTTCCTCCTTGTGTGTTATGTGTATACTACTGTCATCTATGTCATTTGTTTTAGTTACTCTTTGCTACTCTCTTTGTCTTTCTTGTCCTTGTATGCTTGTTACTGTTCTAAACCTTCCTTCTTATCTATTTTGTTTTAGGCCTTTCCTATTTCCCCCATTCTATTATGTTTTATCCTTTTTTTATGCTCTCTCTTTTCCTCTCAAAAACTACCGAAAACTCTAGAAGTTTCCACCCAAATATCCTGCCTAAAGCTATTGTAACATTCAAAACCCTTCATGAATTCCTCCACCTACCAGTTTTTACATTCAAAAAATCCAACTTAGTTTACCCTTTTTCATTTCTTTCATTATGTTTCTCACTAAATGAGCTACAGTTGGGTGGTTGGCTACCCCAAATCAAAAAAAAATATACAAATTTGGAAATATAACTCCTTAAACCTCTTCATGTGGCACTAGCTGATGGAAAATAAAATATATATTTTAAACAAAATGATTCCACTACATCAAAAGTGCACACTTATTCACACACACACACACACACACACACACACACACACACACACACACACACACACACACACACACACACACACACACACACACACACACACACACACACACATATTAGGAATGTAGCTATTGTCAGGGTAGTTAAACTCGAATCAATGTCTCTACGTGAATATGGAAAGATTTTTATTTTTTTTAGTTTTTCTCTTCAAACATTGATATTATTTTCATATATGATTTTTTTCCTCATCATCCTTTCTACAGTTTTTGATACAGAAAAAAAAGGCCAACTTTTGGAGGCCATAACTTTTGATCCATAGCTCCATTTGAGTTCTTCCATGTGCCAAAACAACCATATCAAAACATTCATTACTTAACAAAGATAAATTATTTATTTATAGGTGTTTTTAATATTTTTTGTAAGTTGAACGTGATCATATGAGGGTTTGTAATTGGAGGTTATTAATTTTTTCAATATTTTTCTACTTTTATAAATTATATGTTTTTATGACCAAATGGTAACTTTAGTTGAATTTCATCTTATATACTAATTTTAGTGTTTAGATTATTTTGAGAGATATTTAGAGCTACATGCACTTACATGCAAAACTTATTAAAAATAGTAGCTGTTAAAAATATATGTTTTTTTTAGATTCTATTTTGTTTCAAAAAAATTCATGTCAACTCTAATTCTGAGTTAAGACTTATTTAAGCATGGTTTGGGTTATAATTAATGTAATTCAATCAATATAAATCAATTATGAGTAACTTTTTATATCTTGGCCTATTAATAATTTTATTGTCTTGATAGTTTCTGGTTTCTTTATCTAGGTATAGAGCAAGGTTGATTCTTGGAGGACTAAGAAATGGAAAAAGGATGAGGACGTATTTATAAGATGAACCATACTATAAAACAACTATAGAGGAAAGTGAATTAATTAACAAAGGTTATCACCAATCAAAGAAAAAGATAAGGTGGTTATGAAGCTGATGAAGACATAGATCATGATGAAAGAATTTAGAAAGAGAAGGAATAACAAGATCAACCACCATCAATAGAAGAGAGGATGGATTAGTATGTAGAAGGAAAGAATGAAGGAACCAAATTTGATGATCCATATTATAAAGGTAGTATAAAACCAAAGGAGTTGATAAATTATATGAATAGCATGGAGAAGTTCTATGAGTGGAAGATTATGAGAGAAGACAAGAAGGTAAATTTTGCATGCACTAAATTGAAAGCTTATACAATGATTTGGTGAGATCACCTGAGGAAATAGAGATAGAGAAAAGGTAAATAGAAGACTAATTCATGGAAAAATGTGGAGAAGAAGTTGAGGGAGAAATTTCTTCCCATCGATTGTGCACAAACCCTATATAGAATATTTTATAACCTTTCCATATGAGTGGAGCATGATGAAACATAAGAGTAGATGGTTGAAAGGTATGTACATAGTTTAAAATTTACTATTCAAGATGAATTAAGCATGAACAGAATACTTTACATCGAGGAGGCTTATCAATTAGCTTTGAAGATCTAAAAAAAATAAAATAGATAGAATTTTAGAAGAACATGTGTTATACCAAGAAGAGGTAGATCCCCTCTAATAAGGGGATGATGTGGGTTTAATACCAGTAGAGGTGGATGTAATACTAATAGAGGTAAATGATCACATGGTGTAGAAAAGCAATATAAGAATAGGCAAGGGTTTCAATACCCATAAAGATGAACAGGGTTTCAGACAGGACAAGGTTATGGTGGTGCTAGAGTATGGATCTTCAATCAACGTAGATCCCATGTTTGTTATAGGTGTGGATAAAAAATCCATAGGGAATTTAAATGTCTGCATTATCAAAATCAAGAAAGGAGGCAAGAGGATCACCCAAGAGTGGACCTAGTTGAGTTGATGTTGGAGAGAATCTCATGATGAGATGAACAATGATCATTCCAAAGAAAGAACAAATGTATAATAAAGAAGGAGATTTTGCATGGCTACGATCAAAATTTTTTTGAAAAAAAATGTACTTTGGGTGGAAAGGTATGCAAAGTAATTATATATGATAGTTTTGAAAATATGATTTATAAAGAAATGATAGAGAAACTAAGTTTTCAATGTGAAAATCATCCTACTCCTTATCGAGTTTCATGGTCTAAGAAAGAAAATGAGGTTATAGTATACAAAATGTGCTGAATCAAGTTTTATATATATAAAACCTATAATGATGAAATATGGTGTGATGTTATTATTTTAGATGCGTGCCATGCATTATTAGGTAGACCATTATAATTTGATAGGAAAGTAATTCATGATGAATCAGAGAACACATTCAACTTTTGGAAAGGTGGTATAAAACTAGTTTTGTTACCTCTTAAAGAGGAATAGAAGGTAGAAATCATGCTCTATATTAAATAACTTAACCAAGATATGAAGGTGGAAGGTTGTTAATATATTAGTAGAAAATAATGAAGACATGAAAAAGATGAAAATATCAATCAAAGCAGCAATACTATTTAAAAAATACACAGATTTTATGCCTGATGAGTTACCAGATGGTTTACCAATGAAGAGATATTCAACATCACATTAATTTGATTTTAGGATCATCTCTACCCAATCAAGAAGCTTCTAGGATGAGTCAAGTAGAACATGTAGAATTAAATAAATAGGTTACAAAATTGTTAAATAAGAAGTTGATAAGGGAAAATATGAGTCCATGTGCAACACTAATATTTCTAACTCCAAATAAAGATGGAGGATGTAGAATGTGTGTGGATAGTATATAAATTAATACAATTACACTCAAATATAGATTTCCTATACCTTGATTAGATGATATGAAAAATGTGCTTGTAGAAGTAAAATATTTTACTAAGACTGATCTAAGGAGTGGTTATTATCAAATTCATGAAGGAGATGAGTGGAAAACTACATTCAAGACTAGGATGGCTCAAATGAGTGGATCATGATGTCTTTTAGATTATCTAATGCACTTTACACATTTATGAAAATGATGAATAGAATGCTACAAGAATATATTTTTAAGTTTCTGGTTATTTATTTTGATGATATTTTGATATTTAGTAAAACTAAAGAAGAGCACTTAAAACATTTAAGAATGGTACTATATTTGTTAATAAAGGAAAAATTATATGTAAATTTGAGAATATTAAGTTTGTATACCATAAGTTGTATATAAGATAAATCTTCTATATTTTATTCTTTCAACCACAATCTTCTAAAATTTGAGGAAAAAATATCACACTATATAATAGTATACATATGAGTTTTACAATCTTTCGATATGAGTGGATCATGATGAAATAAAAGAGAAAATGGCTGCAAGTTATGTAAATAGGTTGAAATTACTATTTAAGATGAATTAAGCATGAAATAGAATACTTGGCATGAAGGAGGCTTATCAATTAGCTTTGAAGGTAGAATAAAAATAAAATAAATAAAACTTAAGAAGAACATCTCTTGATCCAAGAAAATATGGATCCCATGCAATAAGGGGATAAGATGGAATTAATACCACTAGAGGTGGATTTAATGTTAATAAAAATGAATCGTCACATGGTGTAGAAAGTCAAGATGATATTAGGTAAGGATTTAAATACCTACAAAGATGAAGAGGTTTTTTGGGAGGATGAGGTTATGGTGGTGATAGAGGCTAGTTTATAAATCATTATGGATCTTATGTTTGTTATATATGTGGAGAAGAAGGGCATAGTGAATTTAAGTACCCACATTATCAATATCAAGAAAGGAGGCAAGAGGATCGTCCAATGGTGAATCTTGTTGAGGATGAGATAGAAGAGCAAAATATTGAAGTTACACCAATATATGTTGGAGAGAATCTCATGATGTCAAAAAAAGGATCACTCCAAGGAAGGAATAAGTGTAGAATAAACAAGGTGATGATGCATGGCTATGATCAAACATTTTTTGAACAAGAAGTAATTTGGGTGGAAAGCTATGCAAATTAATTATAGATGGTGGTAGTTGTGAAAATATGGTTTCTAAAGAAATGATAGAAAAACTAAATTTGAAATTTTAAAAGAATCCTGATCCTTATCGGATTTCATGTTTTAAGAAAGGGAATGAGATTATAGTAGATAAAAGGTTCTTAATCAATTTTTCTATAGGAAAAACTTATAATGATGAAATACGCTATGATGTTATTATGATGGATGCATGTTGTTTGTTATTAGGGAGACTGTGCCAAATTGATATGAAAGTACTTCATGATGGAGCAAAGAACATGTACACTTTTTATAAAGGTGGTACAATGGTAGTTTCGTTACCTCTTAAAGAGGAAGAGAAGGCAGAAAAAAAAGTCCCTACTAAAGAATATATCCAAGATATGAATGTGGAAGGTGGTTGTTATGTATTAGTAGTAAAGAATGAAGATACAAAAATGGTGACAATACCAACAAAAGTAATAAGAGTGTTGAAATAATATGTAGATGTTATGTTTGATGAGTTACTAGATGGTTTACCACTGAAGAGAGATATTCAACATCACATTGATCTAATTCTAGTATAAGCTCTATCTAATCAAGTAGCTTATAGGATGGGTCTAGCAGAACATACATAATTAAATCAACAAGTTATTGAATTTTTAAAAAATAAGCTAATAATGGAATGTATGAGTCCATTTGTAACACTAGCATTGTTAACTTGAAATAAACATGGATGATGGAGAATGTGTGTGGAGAGTAGAGTAATTAATAAAATTATAATTATATATTTTATATACCTCATTGAGATGTGGTGATGGATGTGCTTTCAAGAGAAAATTATTTTACCAAAATTGATCTAAGGAGAGGTTAGTATCCAATTTAAATTCATGAAGGAGATGAGTGGAAACATACATTGAAGACTATGGATGGCTTGTATGAGTGAATGGTGATGCCTTTTGGAATAAATAATGCACTTAGCACATTTATGAGGATGATGATTACAGTGCTACGAGAATATATTGGTAAGTTTGTAGTTGTTTATTTTGATGACATTTTGATATTTAGTAATACTAAATAAGAACACATACAATATTTGAGAATGGTATTAGATTTATTAAGAAAGGATAAGTTGAATGTAAATTTGAATAAGTTTAGGTTTAAGTAAAATATTTTTATATTTTTTGGGATTTATAGTTTTAATAGATGGTGTGAGAATGGATGAAGAATAGATAAAGATAATTATTGAGTGGCCTATTCCAAAAAGAATTATAGAGGGAAGGAATTGACATGGACCAAAGTAGCCATAGAAATCCTTGAATTTTTGAAGAAGAAGATTAGAAAAATATCAATTTTAACATTACCATATTTAACAAAGTGTTTGAGGTTGATTATGATGCTTCATTTGTGGGAATTAGTGCTATGTCGAGTCATGAAGGAAATAAAATAGCATATTATAGTGAGAAATTTAATTAGGTAACAACAAAGTATTCTACTTATGATGTTGAGATTTATGCAATTGTACAAGTATTAAGACATTGGAGACATTACATGGAGCCTAAGGAGTTTATCTTATTTACAGATCATGAGGTTTAGAAGTACGTGAATACATAAAAGAAGTTGAATAGTAGGTATGTGATGTGGGTATCTTTCTCATAGGGGTATACTTGTATGTTAAAACATAAATCAAGAAAATAGAATCAAGTAGCAGATGCATTAGGTAGGAGAGTAACATTATTAACTGTTATGGTGAATAAAATAGTTGGATTTAAAGCTATGAAAAAATTCTATGATATTGATCCATATTTTGGCAAGGTAGTTGAGCAATGTGGGAATCCACTAACAGGTGGGATAGATATTATTCATGATGAGTATCTTATACAATAAGGTTATCTCTTTAAATAGAAATAATTATGTATTCAATTTGGGTTTCTATGAGATAATATAATATGAGAATTACGTAATGGTAGTTTGGTTGGACATTTTGGTAAGATGAAGATAATAGATTTGGTAGAGGAAAAATATTTTTGACCAAAGATGAAGAGATATGTGATAATATATGTTTGTAAGTGAAAAATATGTTAGGGGGTTCAAAGGCATGCACAAAATACTGGACTATACATTCCATTACTAGTTTTAAGAGGACCATAGAAAGATTTTAGTATGGATTATGTGTTGGGATTACCAAACACACAGAGACATAATGATTTAATTTTTGTTGTTGTAGATAGATTTTCAAAAAATGGTTCATTTCATTGCATGTAAGAAAACCAATGATGCCACTAAAGTTGTAGAATTAA
This sequence comes from Torreya grandis, assembly GCA_037957365.1. Classification (NCBI taxonomy): domain Eukaryota; kingdom Viridiplantae; phylum Streptophyta; class Pinopsida; order Cupressales; family Taxaceae; genus Torreya; species Torreya grandis. The sequence continues at coordinate 606,572 of JARHVA010006476.1, read as the reverse complement.
TTTTTAAGAATATTGTGAGATTGCATGGTGTTCCAAAAACTATTACTTCAGATAGGGACACAAAATTTATATGTATTTTTAAAAATAATTTATGGATGAATATGGGTACTAATCAATAATTCAATAGTCCATAACACCCATAAATAGATAGACAGACATAGCTTATGAATAATAGCTTGAAAACTTTGTTAAGATGCATAGTAAGAGAGAAGTCCAAGTAATGGGACTAGGCTTTACCACAAGCAAAATTTTATTATAATAATTTAGTGAATACATCAACATGTAAATCACCATTTTAAATTATTCAAGGTATAAATCCTATGGTTATTTTATATTTGTTACAATTACCAATTACAGATCAAATTAGTGATGATGCAACAACATTTGTAAAGCATATGTTGTAGTTATGAGGAGTAATAATAACGTTGCAAGAAATTAATAAGAAATATAAAGCATCAATAAATGTCAGAAGAAGACCCAAGGTATTTAAATAAGGAGAGTTGGTCATGGTTTATTTGAGGAAATACAAATTTCTAAAAGGCACGTACAATAAGTTGAAGAACAATAAAATTGGACCATGCATAATTATGAAGAAAATCAATGACAATTATGAGGTGAGTTTACTACAAAAATTTGATATATATCTAGTATTTAATGTCTCAGATTTATATGAATTATATGGAAATGATAGTTAATATTGTGAATATGAAGAAGTAAATTGGTAGTAGCAGGTTCCAAAGAAGAAAAAGGAAAATATAGTGCAAGTTTTGGATATGAAGATAGTGAGCACAAGGCAAGGGAATTATAATAGGTATTTAGTCCAGTGGGAAGGATTGTAGTAAGAAGACAACACTTGAATTAAAAAATGAAATATAAATAAAATTATCAAAGAAAAGTGGAACTAATACAATCAGGGAAACTTATAGGAGCTCAGTTATTTTCAACTAGAGGATAATGATGCAAAAAAAAGGGAAAAAACTTTGGGATGCCATAAATTATGATGAGTATCTCTATTTGAGCTCATCCACATGCCAAAATGACCATCTCAATTTTTTTTATATTTTCATAAAATCACTATCAGCTTAGACGTATTTTAAATATTTTGAAAAGGCTATACTAGACCATATTAGGCTCGTAAATTATAATTTAGAAACATTATTATGATTTTGGTATTTTTCAAAACTATATATTTTTTAGGACTACATGTGAACTTCAGTTGAAATTATTTTGATAGGATAATTTTATAATTAAAGATATTTTGAAAAAACAATTAGAGATGCATGTGCTTACATGCGAAACTTACTATAAATATCAACTGCCAAAAATATATCTTTTTAGATTTTTTTTTTTTTTGAATTTTTTCATGTCAAATCCAATTCTAAGTTGAGGATTATTTAAGTATGGTTTGGGTTATAATTAATTCAAGGTAATCAATATGATTCGATTCTAATTATTATTTCAGATCTTGGTCTATTGGTAATTTTATTATCTTGATCATTTTAAATTTCATTAGGTTTGTAAAGTGGGTTTCTTTTTTACAGGGGTATAATACTGTGTTGTAACATAAATCAAGAAAATAGAATCAGGTAGGTGAAGCATTGACCCAGAGGGTAGCATTATTAACAACTATGGTGAGTGAAGTTATTGTATTTGAAGCTATTAAAGAATTATATGATACAGATGCATATTTTGGTAAGGCAGTTGAGCAGTGCAAGAATTCATTAATAGGTGGGACAAAAACTAATCATGGTGAGTATCATATACAAGAAGGTTATCTCTTGAAAAGGAAACAATTATCCACTATAGTTGTGTCTCTATAAGATAATATAAAAAGAGAATTACATAATGGATGTTTGGTTGGACATTTTGGTAAAACAAAGATAATAGTTGTGGTGGAGGAAAGGTAATTTTGGCCAAAGATGAAGAGATATGTGACAAGGTATGTTTCTAAGTACAAGATATGTTAGGTCACTAAAGGACATGCATAAAATATTTCACTATACATGCCAATACCAATTCCAAGAGGACCATGGATAGATTTGAGTATGGATTGTGTTAGGATTACAAAACACATACAGAGGTAATGATTTAATTTTTGTTGTTATAGATAAATTTTATAAAATGGTTCATTTCATTGCATGTAAGAAAACCAATGATGCTACTGAATTTATTTTAAAGGATATTATGAGATTGCATGGTGTTCTACAAACTATTACTTCAGATAGGGACATGAAATTTATATGTCATTTTTGGAGGAATTTATGGAAGAAGATTGTTACTAATAAAAAAATTAGTAGTACATATCACCCACAAAAATATGTATATACAAACTTTGTGAATAGAAACTTGGAAAATTAGCTGAGATGCATAGTGGGAAATAAGCCCAAGTAATGGGACTTGGCTTTACTATAAGATGAGTGTGAATATTATAATTTAGTAAATAGATCAACAGGAAAATTACCATTTAAAATTTTTTATGAGAGAAATCCTTTGCGTATTTTAGATTTGGTACAATTATCAATTGTAGACCGAATTAGTGATGATGCAAAAGCAATTGTAAAGCACATGCACTAGTTTTAAGGAGTAAGAAGAAAGTTATAGGAAACTAATAAAAAATATAAAGCATCACTATATGTTAGAATAAGTTCTATGGTATTTGAAAGAGAGTTTGTAATGCTTTATTTGAGGCAAAAAATATTTCTAAAAGACACGTATAACAAGTTGATGCACAAGAAAATTTGTGCATGAAGAATTGTGAAAAGAATCAATGACAATGCTTATGATGTGAGTTTACCACAAAAATTTTATATATCTCTGATATTTAATGTTTCAAATTTATATTAATTTCGTGGAAAATATGGTGAAGGTCACAAAGATGAAGAAGTAAATTGGTAGCAATAGGCTCCAAAAAAGAAGGAAAATATAGTGCAAGTTTTGGATATGAAGACAGTGAGCACAAGACAAGGGAGTTATGATAGATATTTGGTCCAGTGGAAAGGATTGCAGCAAGAAAATAACACATCAATTATAGAATGGGAGCTAAATAATATTAACAAATAAAAATTATAGAAGTAAAATCAGGGCAACTTGCAGGAGTTGGGTGGTATTCAACCAAAGGAGAATGATGCAAAAAAAATAGGCCAACTTTGAGAGGCCATAATTTTTTATCCATAGCTCTGTTTGAGATCTTCCACATGCCAGAATGACCTTATCAATAATTTTGTGGCTTTTCTAAGATGATATTTTTAGTTAAAAGTTTTTTTGATATTTTTAGAGGCCAAACGTAACCATTCGAGTGTCTAAAATTGTAGTTTATTGATTTTTTTATATTTTAATATTTTTAGAAATTGTATGTTTTTATGACCAGAGGTGAACTTCATATTAAATTTATCTTATAGGTTAATTTAATTTTCTAGAGTATTTTACAATATTTTTAGAGATACACGCACTTGCATGTGAAACTAAAAATAATAACTATTAAAAATAGAAGTATTTTTTAGATTTTAGTTTTCTTCAAATTTTTGCATATCAAACCTAATTCCATGTTAAGGGTTGTTTAAGCATGGTTTCGATTGTAATTAATTCAATTCAATAAATATAAATCAATTCTGAGTACTATTTCATATTTTGGCCTACTGAAAATTTTACTATCTTGATAGTTTTTAGTTTCATTAGTTCTGTAGGGTTATGATTTCATTCTTGTAATAACATTGTTTTTTCATTTGAAGGTTTTTCATAGGCACATACATGGATATGTTGTAGTTGTATTTACAATGAAATTAATACAAGATGTGTCCTTTGAAAAATAAAATTAGTTGGTTGTGTTTCTGTTATTGTTATAGTATTATGTTATTTGATGGCATAAAATCATTGACTTCAATAAAACTAGATTTGTTAACTCGATTTTGTGTTGAATTGATTCAAAAATAGCTGGTTGATAATTTTAAAACATAATATAATATTATTACATTATAATAATATTATATCACATTACATATATTATTTTATAATTTATAATATTGTAGATTATTAATTCTAATATAGTTTCATCCCCAATTGCTTACATGGACATTTTGTTGAAATTAAAACTCACAAGAATGAGAAACTTTGGCAAAATTATCTTTTGAGACTTTAAACAATAAGCCTAGGGTCATATTTTAGCTTGAAATTAGAAAATAAATTATACTTGGAATAACCATATTATTTAAATATGGAAAAAATTTGATGAGTTCACATATTAAATTTGTGTTCATATAAAATATGTATATATTTACTAGCATGACTTTGAAGCTTTATGTAAATGCATTAAATTTAGAAAACCAAAAAAGTGTTCATATTTGGAATATACCTTTATAATAATATATATGTATATTACAAGTTATTGAAATATTATATAAAAATGAATCATGAAAACAATTTGCATTACTTGACACATTATTATAAAATGAATTGCATGAAAATTAAAATGAGAAAGGAAAGAGTTTTGCATTTTAAATAAATTAATATTGATAATATGTATACATTATATATAAAATAGCCACTTATCCTCTACTAAAAATGAGTGATTCAAATTTAAAAAAGAAGAATATCATATTTCCAATTTTTCCCATGTCATAAATTTTTATCAACATTGTATGCATAAGTTTCTTTGTAATGGGTTGCACCCATTAAGATGTAGATGGTAAATTTTATAAATTCTAAACAATGTTATGAAAATTATAAATATTATCTTTGATACATATTTTGGATACATATGAAAAATGTTAAGATTGGTTAAGTACACTCACTGCATATTTAGTTGAGGAAGCCTATGAATGCAAGGCCTTTATGAAGCATGCTTTTGAATTTAAAATACAAGATAGTGTGTATTAAAAAAATTAATATTTTTTAGTTCCATGTTTTTAACAACATATTCATGATGGAATGTAAATCATTAATCCATGATCTATATTGCAGTCTGATCAAGTCCAAATCTTGTGTACATAGAGTAATGGTAAGTAGGATTTTCTTACAAAGAATACACCTGTGGCACCGTTAAAATAACTATAATAGATGATGGTGTCTAATATGGGAATTAAATTATTCATTACACATGGATTAAAGACTTTTGTAAATATAGGTGAAGTATTTTTTCTTCCTATCAGGAAATTATTATTTTTACTTTGAATAGATCCCTTGTCAATTACAAAGATATCTCAAATGATTGTCTCTGAAAAAATTATCTAAGATAAGGAGATATATTATAAATTAATAGGAGCCACACTTTTTTATCAATAACCATTTAAATTTAAATATGCCACATAATAGTGATAATTATGATGGGTCTTTTTGTGCAAGATATAAATATGATTTCAATCAAATGATGGATATGTATCATATATATTTATAATTCAAACAATTAAATAATATATTCAATTGTTGATGGGCTAGGAATATTAATGGGTTAGGAATAAGGGGTATTAAATTTTAAAAGGATGTTGAGAATGTGGTGGAAAATATGACAAGTTAATGGGTGAGAACTTATTGAGAAGTAAAATACATAAAATGAATCGTATGACAAATCTTTATGGAAAAAGAAATGTTGGATAAAATCTAGTGAGGTAATATTATATGTTTATATGAATAACATCATTTGAGTATGGTTACCAAATCATTACTACAATGGATAAAATATTAATGTGATTGAAGGATGATATGAAGCCACTAAATCATACCTTGTACCATTAGATTTACAATATCTTGTCTAGTGATTGTTTGTTTAAAAAATTATATTCAAAAGATACTAGTAAAAGAGTTTAATATTTTATTATTGTTTAATAAAAATTAAATATTAATATTTATTTGATAAATTTATTTGGAATTTTTTTAGAACTTAAAGACTCATACTCAATGAATATTTGTTATAAGTGGATTATTAATATTTGTTATATTTCAAAATATTATTTTTCATATTTTTCAAATCATAAATAGAATATTAATATTTATTTGTGTATCAATTTTAATTTTGAAATTAAATTTAGCATTATTCTATTTATATTAATTTGTTGATGTAAATGAGAATAAAAATTTATTAGATAATAGACTTACATTTTATAGTACTTAATATTATACTATTAAAAAGCAATAATAATGATGATGGAATCCTCTCTCCCCCTCTCGCCGTATACATAAAAATGGTATTAAATTAATAAAAGAATAATAATAAAATTATTCTAATCCAATTTCAACATTTGTAATATAAAAAATGATGATACCAAAAATCTAAATTCATCTGAGTGAAATATGTCCATGTTCAATGAAATGTTGGTTTATAAAGAAAGATTAAACGAATATAAAAAAATCTAAATCAAATACATAATTTTATACTTCATTTTACAAATGATCAATCATTTATATAATTTTTTTTAATTGAAACAAAGATTATATAATAATACACATAAATTACAATAAAATATTAAAATAAAATTAATTTTACAAAATATGTTGTAAAAAATATTATATGCCATTTAAAGCCCAACTAACTACTATGTTATTAACAAAAAAAACCCTAAATACATATCCTGAAACAGGTTTTTCCATTATTCTTTACAAGTTCAACCATTATCCTAGATTTTAGAAAAGATTCCATTATTTTTTACAAGTTCAACCATTATCATAGATTTTAGAAAAGAAGTTAAATTTCATAATGATTAGCATGAAGATTTTGAAAATTAATGGATGTTTTGGAGCCCTACACCTAATTAACAAATTAGTCATTAGATTCTACCTTTCTATAATTTGTTATAAATGTTTTTTTAGAGTTCTATTAACCATAAATGTATTGTGTATAATCCTAGTGAGAAACTCTATGTATTTTGTGTTTTACTTTTTATAATTTATTATTTAATTACTATATACAATTGTTAATGGTTTTGCTTCTAAAACTATGATTTTGGTTAAAATTTCTTACAAGCAATTTATTTTTATTGGAACATATTAATATATGAACTAAGAAAGGAAGATAAAGTACAAATAAGGTTACATTAAAAATATGGTTAATTTGTATTCAGATTTGGATATCACTGTCCAAAAAAACATGGTTCTATTACAACGTTACAAAGATAAATGTTGATAAACATGATTATATAATAAGAGGTCTCAAAATAACATATCAGAACATATCGAGAATTGTGAAAATCACTTTACATAATAAATAAAACTAAAGGGTATTGGTTGTAGATCGTTCATGGGAGAAAAAGCAATTGAAAAAGAGGGGTTTCCTAATGGTGGATCTAAAGCAACCCATATATCATGAGAACTACCCAATGGAACCAAAGAACCATAATACTCTATCTAGTTGTCAAAGGATGACCAATACCATTTTTTACGCAACCTTGGATTAGATAAGACCTACAAGAAAACCTTGCAAATTTTTTTCCACATAGATACGACATTTATCTGCACTAGAAGTAAAATGGGCGACAAATGATTACTTGAGCATCTCTACCACCATCTACATGCGAGTGAATGAGACCTTTATGGTGACATATCTTGAGTTACACTAGTACATGGTGACACATGGTATCACCTAATAATTGAGGACCCTATATACGTTTTGCAATTTTAAAGTCATTTTTTTAGTCATTACATGGATTTGTAAATATGTAGATATTAAAACAATTAATTTATCATTAATTTAAAACTATTGAGAAAGATCATCGATGTTGAATATGTAACATTTATATTTTTTCAAAACAAAATATAATTATAATTATGAATAAATTTTAAATAAACGTTATATATGTCAATTATAAAAAAATTGAAAAAATAAAAAAAATATATATATTTTTTTAATGAACAAATTCTTATTTAAAATTTAAAAAAATTATGTAACTATTCGAAGACATCTCAAACCTTTTAGAAAGTTCATGATATATGTTTAAACATTACAGGTCTAAAACATGCATGGCACATAGGAAGAGACACCACATTATGTTGGAATCTGTCCCTGAGTGCTATACTCTTGTAGACTAAATATCAAATAAAATAAGTATCCGATTTTTATCTTAATATTTCATATCATTTTGAGACATGCAGTCCAAATCCAAAGATAAGAATATAAATTTCAGAGATTTTAAAAATTGATGAGACACATAATATAATATAAAAAACTTAGAGTAGCTTTTGTAGGCAGGTTTTTTCATCGTGTTAAGATGGTAAAAAATCGCATGGAACCTTCCCCACACGTATAATTTTCATTTGTAATTTTTGAACCAATATATCGGTACAAATAAGGATAGTAATTTAAAACGGGGTGGGGTTCTAAATTTTATGAAAAAGAACATTCTGAATATTATAGTTCCATTTGTTTTACAAAATAATATACCAAGTGAGTTTCTTGTGGCAGTGGCATGGTTCCGTCGCCATTCTTTTCACCATTAACTTAGTTATTAAAATTCACATTTATGTAACATAAAATTTAATATGAGTTTGTGAATGTGTAAAATAAAAAGTATATTAATTGCATTTAATTAATTTTTAATTTTTTTAATAGTTATTAAAAAGTTTGATCTTTAAAATAGACAAGATCTTTTATAATGTAAATGCTTTATTTGAAAGTTGAAGAGTCTTTCTTCTTAAATTTTTAATTAGAGTTATCTTATAATAATTTTAATTTGATTAATATATTATAATAATTGTTTTAAAAAATTATTTTTTAAGATGATTTTTATTAGAGATCATTTCTCTACATTCAAATTAAAAAACACATATATTTATACATTGAAATATTAGTCATTTAATGAAAAAAATATATATTAAATATATAATTAATTTCTCAATATTTTAAAACAAAATATATAAAGTATAATACTTTCCTATATTGTAAAATATTATAACTTGATAAAGATGATTAATTAATAAACCACCCATCAACATAAAAATCCTTTTAAATATGTGATACGAAGAGTCAAACATAAAGCCTAAGATTATGAGCTTCTAAGTAAAAATAATAATAAGATGATATGATAAAGACTCGTCTCTTTGCATACGTGAATTGATAGCTAGGGTGAAAGACTTGAGAGTTGCGACTGTTTAGCTTTCCATATATCGAAAAAACGAATTTATATAAACCTCATATGTATAATATATAGCGTGGATTGATAGGAATTCATGAATACGTAATGCCTTTAAAGATATGTTACTAGAATCAGATCAGTATAGGATCTGAAGCATTAACTGAACGGTACAGATACAGCCACATGTGAGTCCATTTCTCTCCTCAATATACTTTTGAGCTCCCCTTACACAGTGAATTCATTACCTTTGTCTGCCATGGCTGGTATGGTGATTAATACTCACTTATCATTACTAAATCTTCACACTTGTTATAATTCCGCATTCCTCTGTAGAAGACAACAGTTTTGTAATCCATTAAAGACTAGGCTGCAATGCAGATAGAGTCAAGGGCGTCTCTTCTGTATCTGTAGGCTGCAATGCAGATACAGTTTTTTAATCCATTAAAGACTTTGTATGATGTATTGTGTGCGCCCAACACTGGTCAACTGGCTGAACTGAAGAAAGCTTATAGGGAGAAGGTAAGAGTTTATCATCCAGATGTGTGCCCTCATTCTGACAGACAGGAGTCATTCAAAATGTTCCTTTTAGTGCAGAAAGCCTATGAAATTTTGTCTGATCCGATGCTAAGGATTGATTATGATGACAACCTTCAGTCTAATATGGATTCTCAGATAACGCTCTTGGAGAGAATGATTGGGATGGCCTGGAAGCGGGAATGGGAGGCACAACTTGAAAGTCTGATGAGAAGGTCATGCTTACCAAAGGATATTGTCAACTGAGATCGAATGATCCTTTTTCTTGATATCTCAAAATTGCCAGGTCATAGGGATTGTTTGTTTTTTTAAAACTATTTACATTTTATTTTTTAAATTTTTACTAGATAAATGTATTCAGACGCGGTTGCTATTAAGGCATTTGTTTTAAACACAATAAATATACTAATTATAAAGAATAGGACTATAAGAACTTCTTAATTGTTGATTTGATGGTCGATTTTATTTATTATGATTTTTTAATTATAATAATTAATAAAATATTTAAAATTATTTTTCAAATATTAAAGAAATATTGAAACTATATATTTATTATAATTATTTAATAAATTTTGATAATTTAATTAAAATTTTAACTTTCATTTAATATATTTTTCGAAAAAAAGATTTTATGTGATATTAAAAATATAAATACCAACATACAACTATCAAGTTTAAGCCATATTTCCCTTTCACTTTCAAAGTAAATATAATTTATATATTATATTCAAATTACAATTTCTAACCATCATTTGTTAAAGGGAAGTCCTCTCTAATCTTATGAAATTTATTTTAGATTTTTTTTTAAAATAAAATGATCACTACTTGATTACCATAAAAATTTTCCCTAAATTAAAGTCCATCAATATATGATAAAATTGATTGTTTGAAAATAGAGGCTATAAAAACTTTAATATTGCTAAATATAAAATCAAGAGACTCAGCATTTAGTTTAGCTTTCCTTTAAGATGAAGTTATGTACGGTTGAGATTATAGTTATATACTATATATTATGGATTATCTTTTGAGCATAGATTTTGATGAAAGTAATGTTAGCTTAAGTTTTACATAACATTTGTGGTTGATAATGCAAATTGTGACACTTTGATTACAAAGTTGTATTATAAATAAAAATTATATTACAACTATTTTGGTTTAATATAATGACTTATATTGATTACAATAAAGTTAGTCATTTCTTTTACCTAAGCATTGTGGCATGCTACTATCATTTCTCTTATAATTGAAGCAATTTTTGCTTGCTTTTCAATTAAAATCCACATGTTCTTTTTTTTATTTATTAAAAATTTGATCCATAACCAAAAAAATTTGAAGCAATTTTTGATTACTTTTTAATTATAATCCACATGTTCATTTTTTTTTTGAAAATTTTGTCCATAACCAATAAAATTTGGCTTAAATTTAATTAGTCATGCTTAATTATTCATGTTTTACAAGGACTTCTTAATTAGTCAGTAGATGTGAAATTTATGTCCTGTATTTTTACTTTTCCATGTACATTTTGTATTGTAAAATCCTCCATCAAAATATTTCAATTTTGAGCATATTTAGGGACAAAATGCCATATACTAGTAAATAAATTGAATATTTTCCTTATAATCATCAATTCAGGTGCATAAGATGGAAGATTAGTGAAGATTACAAGATCAGTTGGGCTATTTTGTTTCAAAATTCAAAATTTCTAATATTTAATCTAGTCTTTGGTCATTGCCAAACTAGAAGAGCCTTCTTTGATGAATTTGTTAGGCTGGCTTATATTCTTTGCTATATAGTCAAATTAGTATAACTTCACCTTTTAGGTATAACTTGATTTATTTTTTGGAGTTAGAGAGGATCCACCTTTCTAATGGATATTTCATAGATTATTAAAGCTTGGATTCAATCCTTGAATGCTACGAATTCATTATGAACTTCATTGTATCTATAGACATTACCAAAGACACCAAGCTTACCATAAACGACATCGAAATTATCTATTTTTCCCATCTATGGTGATGTTAAAATATTATTATTTTGACTCCCTACAACCACCTACCGACCATGATAGTTGTTGTACTTAAATTGAATTTTTTTCAAATTTAAAATTTTGTCTACCGTTTAGATTTGGGTGGTAAAAGGATGAGTTAGGTGAGTTTTGTCATAAAGGCAGACAAAAAAAGAAAGAAGATGTATTAAAGAATACAACATTAAACATAGTTGTAAAGAAGAGCTATGTGAGTAGCAAAAAACATTCCAACACAATTTTCCATTGCAGAGGGAATATATAGAGCAAAAAAAGTGCAAGAAAAAGTAGCCTATAGTAGTCCAGAGCATCCTACAGCAGCTAGTAGCAAGGAGAGAAGTAGTTATCAATAGCATGTAGGAACCTATGGCAAAGAGAGAAACATATCAAAAATAAGGAGAGAATAAGAGTAGCCCATAGTAGCTTATAGTAGCATCCTATAATAGAATATAGTAGCTCGTAGTAGCCTATAGTATCCCCTAGAAAAGGGAAATAGAGTAGCCCATAGCAAGGAGACAGAGGAGAGTTATATGTTGATAGCATTTAGATAATAAGAAAGAATTATCATAGCCTTTTATATACAACTGTAGCTGTGATTGTAGAAGAAAATTTTGAGATTTAAGTATATGCAAGTTTTAGTGTTTAATTATCCATTTTCTTTCCTCCCTTATTTCTATCTGTTGGTGATTATTTTCTGCCCACTTGGACCTATATATTTTTGATAAGTTCTTCCATTATAGTGAATAGTGTTGTAGCATTTTTATTTATTTATAACAAGTAGTATTAGATTTATTGGTGAATGGTATCCAGGTTGTGAGTGAATTTAGACATGGAAACAGGAAGTTTATGGTCTTGGCAACATCCCCCCATGTTTGATAGGCAAAATTATGATGTGCAAAGCATCAAGATGAAGACAATATTTAAATATCAAGAGCTCTGGGAGTTGGTTAAATATGGATACAATAAGGTTACATACATGGCAGCCTTGACTACCTTAACTCAAGCACAAAATAATGTGTTAAATGAGAATAGGAGGAAAGATGCCAAAGCACTCACTACATACAAATAACTTTGGCCAACTCAATATTTCTTAGGATACCAGTAGCTATCCATTCCAAACAAGCATGGGATATCTTGTAAAGTGCATATCAATGGAGTGACAAATTGAAACTCGTCAAGTTACAACTCTTAAGAAGAGACTTTAAGACCCTAAAAATGAAGTATATTGAGTCAATCAATGACTTCTTCACAAAAGTAATGAACATAGTAAATCAAATGAAGACATGTGGTGATACTCTTGAATACCATAGGATCATTCAGAAGGTGTTGAGGAGCCTTCCAATTAAATTTGAACCTATAGTAGTTGCTATAGAAAAATCAAAGGATTTGAGGTAAATGATGGTTGATGAGATAATGGGTTCCTTTCAAACCCATGAACAAAGGTTGAGTAGGTCAGCCACCTCCTCCCATGAGCAAGCATTCAAAACTAATGTCAATTTAAAAGGAAGGGGGAGAGGATCAAATAATAGAAGAAGAGGAAGAACTTTCAGCAGTCAAAAATGTGAAAGAGATAGCCGTCAAGAACCACATAGAAGAGGAAGAGGAAGAAGTAGAAACATTTCTAGAGTGGATCTACACAAAGGAATGATAAGTCTAGCATCCAATGTTATTGTTATAAGAGGTATGAACATTATACTAGTCAGTGTAGAAAGGAGTATGACATGAATATATAGAATTCTAATTTCATTCATATGTAAGAGGCTGAACCGAATAGGAATGAGAAAGGAGGAAGCTTGTTTATAACATGTAATATTTTTGAGAAAAGTGGCAAAGAAACATGGTATTTGGATAGTGGTTGTAGCAATCACTTGAGTGGGAATAGAGAGATGTTAAACCACATAGATGAGAAAATAAAATGAGAGATGAAGATGGGAAATAATGATAAGGTTCCTATCATGGGTAAGGGAAACATTTCAATATGTGTAAAAGATGGTGACAAAAGGCAAATTCATGATGTTTCCTATGTAGCTGGGTTGAAACACAACCTTATAAGCATTGACTAGCTTGTAGAAAAGAGATACAAGATTAGATTTTAGAATGGTGAGTGCATCATCTTTGATAGGTGTGGCTTCCATAAGAATTTAACCATAAGAAACATGAAAAACAATCAGATGTGTCCATTAAAAATGAAAAGTGAGCTCATAAAAGCATTCAAAATAATGATAGTAGATAAAAATACTCTTTGGCATCTTAGGTATGATCATTTGAGATTTAAATAGTTGAATCTTCTTCATAATAAACACATGGTGAAGGGGTTTCTCCTTATAAAATAGCCAAAAAAGGTGTGTGAAGGATGCATATTGGGGATGCAACATAGGAGTGCATTTCCCATGGGTAAGGCATGGAGAGCTAGGGATACATTAAAGTTAATGAATTTAGACTTGTGTGGTTCAACGAAGACCCCCTCCCTATCCAAAAATGTCTATTTCATGACATTCATAGATTATTATAGCCAAAAGATATGGGTATACATAGTGAAGAACAAATCGGAAGCATTTGAGACCTTCAAACATTTCAAGGTGGCAGAGAAGTAATGTGGCCATTACATCAAGATTTTGAGGATAGATAGATGCAGATAGTATGTCTCTAGTGATTTCATATATTTTTTCAAGGATCATGGCATAAATAAGAAATTTATATCTAGGTATACACCGTAGAAAAATTGTGTGGCCAAGAGAAAGAATAGGACCATCTAAAATATGGCAAGGAGCATGCTAAAGGTAAAAGGTTTGCCTAATAATTTTTTGGCTGAGGTTATAGTAATAACTATGTACTCATTAAACATTTCTCCAATGAAGAGTTTAAGGGATGTGATCCCTCAAGAATCATGGAGCAATCGGAAGCCAAGTGTAAAACACCTTAGAGGGTTCAGTTGTGTGGCATATGGACATGTCCCCAAGCAAAGAAGGAGCAAATAGGATGACAAAGGTGAGAAATACATATTCATAGGATGTTGTGACCAATCAAAGGCATACTAATTGTATAATTCCATCACTAAAGATCTCATAATCATTTGGGATGTTCAATTCATTGAGCATAAAGCTTGGGAAGAGGGACAAGGAGAAGAGCATCCAAAAAAAAGGGATCGTGAACCCTTTATTAAATCTAAAATAGAAGGTAGTAAAACCACCAATGCACTAACATGGACACCTATTTCTCAAAGGGCTGATACATAGAGTGGTAGTAGCCATTAAGGAGGTCAAGGAGTTGTTCATGAGTCAACATCCTCCTCTTCCAACTCAAGTCAATATCAAGTAAGAACAAAAATCTTGTAAGAAGTTTATTAGTAGTCAAGGTATGAGAAAAATGAAGATGAAAATATAAATTATCCACTCTTTCTATTTGTTGATCCTATCTAATTCAAAGAAGTAGTCAAGGACAACAAGTAGTGTGAGGCTATGGATGAAGAGATGCATGCCATAGAGAGAAATGGCACATAGCAGTTAGTTGACCTACCAAACGAAAAAGAGGTCATAGGAGTTAAGTGGTTATACAAGACAAAAAATACTCTTGAAGTCAAAATACAGAGGCATAAGGTAAGGCTAGTGGTGAAGGGTTACAAGAAAAAGCCCAAATGTGATTACAATGAAACATTTGCACTTGTAGCAAGGCTAGAAATTGTAAAAATAATCACATCTATTGCTACATAATATAAGTGGGAGGTATGTCAAATGGATGTCAAGTCAAAATTTTTGAAAGGTGTGTTATAAGAAGAGTTTTAAATGAGATGGCCACCCATATATGAGAGTCTCAAGCATGAGAACAATGCGTATAGGCTAATAAAGGCATTGTATGGGCTCAAACAAGCCCCAAGAGCATGGTATAGCCATATAGACTCATATTTATTGAGCAACAATTTTAGCAAGAGTGAAAGTGAGCCCACATTATACATCAAATGATGTAAATAAGGTATGTTAATTTTTTTATTGTACATGGATGATCTTATATTCCCCAGTAAAGCAAATCTGTCCATTGAAAAATTTAAAGCAACCATGAAAAATTAGTTTGAAATGACTAATTTAGGCTTCTTAAAGTACTTTCTCAAGATAGAAGTCAACAAAATGGATGAAGGCATATTCATATTCCAATCAAAGTATGCAAAAGAGATCTTAGAGAGGTTCAAGATAATGGATAGCAAGTTGTTCACTCTAACTACCACAAGCCTTAAGTTATGTAAAGATGATTGCAGTAGCAATGTAGACCACACACTCTATAAGAGCATAGTGAGAAGTCTAATGTATTTGATTGAAAAAAGGTTGAATATCATGTTTGTAGTCAACCTTATATCAAGATTTATGGAGATGCCAAATGAGACACATTAGCAAGAACATAAGAAGATATTGAGGTATGTGAATAGAACTAGAGATTATGGTGTTTTATATGTAGCAGCAAATGAGTTTTAGCTTGTTGGTTACACAAATAGTGAATGGGTAGGTAGCCTAGATTACTAAAAGAGAACCTCTGAGTATGTATTTCATCTTGGGTCAAGAGCCATATCTTGGGCTTCAAAGAAACAATCGATAGTGTCACTTTCTATAGCTGAAGCAAAGTATATAATAGCCAACGTAACAACATGTCGAGTTATATGGTTGAGAAGAATAATTTATAATTTTCATGAGGAGTAGAAATGAGATTATATGGTCTATTATTACAATGTATCATCCATAGCATTGTCAAATAACCTCGTATTTCATGATAGCAACAAACACCTTATAATCAGGTATCACTTTATTTCTGAGTTAGTTGAAAATCATGTCTTAGAGCTTAGCTTTTGTAAGTCTAATTAGTAGTTAGTTGATATTTTGACTAAGCTATTGCCTAAGGACACTTTCATTCACCTAAGAGAAATGTTACGGGTCATAAATACAGTAGAATTAGGCCAACACAGTGTTATTGTAGCTCTAGAGTCTTACAATAGAGCTAAGAACTTGAGTAATGAAACTTCATGCCTACATAAAAAGGATGCAAAATAATTTGGTAAGTTAAAAATAAATTATAAGGAGGTTTTGGATACTTAGAAGTGTCTAATTGACCATGGTAGGAAGGTTAAAAATAAGGGGAAATGTGAAAATATTATTATTTTGACTTCCTACAACCACGTACTGACCATGACAATTGTTTTCATTAAATGCAATTTTTTTCAAATTTGAAATTTTCTCTATCATTTAAAGTTTGGTAGAAAAATGATGAGTTAGGTCAGTTTTTTCATAAAGGCAAAACAAAAATGAAAGAAAATGTATTGAAGAAGACAACATTCAATGCAACTATAAAGAAGAGGAATATGAGTAACAAAAAACATTCCAACACATAAACCTATTGTAGAGGGAATATACAGAGCAAAAAATGTACAAGCAGTAGTACCCTGTAACATCTTGGAGCACCCTAAAATAGTCAATATCAAGGAGAGAAGTAGCCAACAATAGCTTGTAGGAATCCATGTTAAAAAGAGAGATAGAGAAGTATCAAGGAGACGAATAGAGTAGCCGATAACAACCTACAATAGTAGCTCGTAGTAACCTATGGCAGCCTATAGTAACCTACAACAACACATAGTAAAGGGAAAATAGAGTATCCCATAGAAAGGAGGTAGAGTAAAGCTATATGTTGATAGAAATTAGATAAGAACAAGGAAATATTAGAGGTTTTTATATATCATTGTAGCTGTGATTATAGAAAAAAATTAAGATTTACATATGTGCAATTTTTAGTATTTACTTATTCATTTTCTCTCCTCATTTCCATCTGTTGGTGGATATTTACTACCCATGTGGTCCTGTATATTTTTGTTAACTTCTTCCCATACATCCAATAATGTTGTAGCATATTTTTCCTACAAGTGATGACCATTGTTTAGGCACCTTCACCCTTACTGAAAGTTGATGTAACTAATAATATCAGCAATAATTTAAGGCATGAAAAGAATTAGAAACTTTTAATATTTTACATCTCAAAAAGTGCTTCAATTTCAATGCCATCCTCCTCATAGATCTCCACAATCACCCCTTCACTCACCAATCACATATAAGTTTGTTTCACTCAGAGAAATTAATTTAACTCACTTTATTCATATCTCAAAAAATTCCATACTTTAATGATCAGTAATTTTTATGTCTGGATTTACTTTTAATTATCCATAATTTTTATGGCTGATTTTTTATTTTATTTTGTTATTTCAAAATATTTTCTTACATATTTTTTAATGATATTTTAAAATATTTTATGATAATTTATTAATAAACAAATATGAAAATATCTCAAAAACATGGTTAGAATAGAATAATTTAAACATATTTTAAAATAAATAAATAAACAAATCTTTACAAATTATTATTTTTTAATTGATTTAAAAAACTTAAAATTTGAGTATGAATTAGCTTCCATATATATAAAGATTACCCATAGTAATATCAAAGAGGAAAATTCAATGCATATGAATTTTCTCTTTCTCAAAATTGTCATTCATAATTATTATTAATTTTTTTTTTTTAAAAACTACTAAAAAATTTATAGAAGAATAAACAAATGGGATTCTCAATTTCCATTAAAAATTAATGTAATAATTATTTTATAAATAATGATGATACAAATTTAATTGAAAATGATTAATATTATATCAAAATAATTTTATATGGATCTTATTGCTATCGAACTAATTTGATAGTGGACACTTTTAGTGCATCATTATATCTATGTTGTTTTTTGGCTTAAATTTTTCACTTTTAATAAACTATTTTTTTTTCAGTTTATTTCATTTTGCATACATATTTAAGTAAAAATTCATGTATTCTTCTACTCCTTTATTGTAACATTTCCAATCTTTTAAACTCTTTCTTCGGTACATTTTAGGTCTTTATTTGTTATATTTTTCTTATATCTATATTACACTATTCTTGTGATATTGTTTTAGTATGTTATAGAAGTGTCCTTAACATTAACATACTTTCATGAAAGTAACTAGTATATTTCGTCACTCTAGAGATGGACTCACACCCTTTTTCAATTATTTCTTCTATAATCTTTATCAATTAGAATTGCATGTTTGTTGGATTTGTCTATGTTACATGTACAATATCATCAAATTATACATGTGTTTTGCTTTAATTTTTTTTTTCATCTATGGAAAGAGTGGATTTTGTCATATTTCTAAATAAGTAATTATTTTTGTTACATATAGAGATGAAATCATGAAAAAATTGCACAATTTTGAAATCAAATAAAAATCACATGCCACATATCTAAAATTTTAGATCTACAAAAAAAATTGCATTTTTTGATTTAAAATAAAATGCTATAGAATATGTATTTTTAAATATTTTTTAAAATGTTATTTTTCATGACATCCTAATGTGTGTCATAGTTCCAAGGTTTCATTTATAATTTTTTTTCATATCTAATGTAATGTCTATGGTACAAATGAAAGCAAAGAAGATTTGTCTGAAGGTAGAGTATCTATAGTCCATTTTAGACCATTAAATAAATGCCCCTATGTTCTATTATGTAGGGTCACCTAGATTATTACCATCTTTGGTGTCCCTCTTAGGGTGTTGGATATGAGGCTTGTGAAAAACACCACTCAGGGATTAGGTAGTGAAGTTTATCTTTGCGTTTTAAAAATTCTTCACTTAATCATAACAATAGAAGTGGTGTTAGGTTTGATTGTCCATTTTAAACCATTGGTATGATGATATCACAACAACAAGGAAAATTTCCTTAACTGATACTTACAATTTATTTATCTAAATAAAAATAATTATAAAAAAAAGGCAACCAATAATAATAAGTGGAAGCTAGTACATAATGCTACCGATCCTCATATTGATATTGGCTTAAATGATAAGTAAAATTATCATCTACAATTACCATTTACTTTAATTCAATTAATCATATAATAGCCATGAGATATTTTTATATGTGTCTCATATGCTTTATATTTCATTTTTCAAAATACTTAATTTTTTTAATTATTTTTTAATTAGAAAAATTTATCTACCTATTTTTTAGTTATCTAAAGTTGCTTGATATGCTACCTCTATTTGTAAGATTGATATGATGTCATCATTTAAAGTGTAATTTCATTCAAATCATTGTTACATAATTCAACTTATTGTGACATAATGGCTTCAACAAGATTTTAACATTGAGATCAATTGATCAATGTTTTGAATATCTTGCAAATATTTTCCTTTGTTTATTGTTTTATATTATCGTAAATTATGTAAAGTGTAATATTATTCAGTGTTGACTTATTTCACAACACCAATAGGCATTAGACTAACAGAAAGAGCCTGTCATTCTGCATCTAATCCCTTGGGCATATTGGATTGTGGAGATGAATATGGTCATATTATTTTAATGTAGAAATGTTAAATTTTGTTTGATGTGTTATTAATTCACAATATTATTGTTATTTATGATATTTTTAAAAATTATAATTTATATGAATTTATTATTGATGAGAAAAATATAAATAACTTGTTTTACTTATTTAATGGGATAGTAAGACCCATTTTTTTGATATCTCAATATATATACAATATAGATTGGGCATGGAATTATTATTAGGTGATTTAAGTTTGAATCAGTGTCTTTGATTAAATGTGGTAAGCATATTTTGTTTGTTTCAATTATTTTATTACCATTGATGATACTTTTTTTTATTTTTTTTAACAATATGTTTTTAATTGCATAAAAATTTGTATAGATATACAAGGTCATGGTTTCATTCTTTTAAAAGCCATTTATTGATGGCTCCTTTTTTTTTTACTATTGTGATGTTGTTTGCGATATGAAATAATTGGCTTGCTGTGAATAGATCTTTGTGAATGGATTATCCCTCTTATTATAATTTTAAAAAAATAAGTTGTGGATTTGAAACATTACATCTTGTTTTGATAGCGAAAGACTAGAGATTTGACATACAATCAATGTCAAGTAAGTTGATCTCGAGCAAGTCTATATTCTTGAATTTGAGGAAAATAATTTTTTGGTCTTAGTTTTATTGTTAACACTCTTATCTAATTTATTTAATCAATATGTATTTTTTTCTTTAGAAAATTGTATGGGTCTTCATAGTCATGATTTTTTTCTTTCCATATCCATATTTTGTATGTTACATGCATACATATATCTTTTAAAATAAATAATTGGTTGTCTTTTATAGTACTATTTTTTTGACATGATTCAACCAATTTCATATTTTAAACAAATATTTGAGAATGGTATACAACTCATCTTAGGATTTATGTAAAACTAAGTTGTGGATTCTAGTTATACCATTGTTTTTATAACTCAATGCGCATATATAATCTGGTATTTTTTAATTAATACATTTATTCTTCTCATTAACTTATGTTTTAAAACATTTTGATTTCCTTCTTGCCAAAGATATTATTTGTATTTAGATGGTGTAAGATTTGTCCTCTAAATAACACAAAGTAAAGGTTGTGTTTGTAATTTTTTATAGTACCATGTTGGTTGATGACAATGAATCATTGGTTTCCTATAAAAATAAATATTCATTAGAATTTTTCCTTCCCATATTTGAGTTTATGTAAAAATAAGTTATGGATTTGAAAAATTGTTTTGCTTTAATAATATAATATGCATAGATCAAAGATTGAGAATTTAGCCATCGTTAGGGTAATTAAGCTCGAATCAATGTCTTTATGTGAATATGGTGAGATTTTTATATTTTTATATTTTCTATTTTTGAACATTGATATTATTATTTTTTATATGATTTTTTTCCCACAAATCTTTGTATAGTTCTATAGGGTAATGATTTCAATCTTGAAAAAACATCATTTTATCATTAGAAGGGGTTTCATAGGTACATACATGGGTATATTGTAGTTATCTTTACAATAAAATTAATGTAAGATATGTTATTTGAATAAAAATAATAATTTTTTGCATTTTCATTGTTATTATAATATTATGTTATTTGACAACATGAAATTTTTAACATTTATAAACAAAGATTTATTAATTTTTTTTTGTATTGACTTGATTTTAAAATGATTGGTTGACAATTATAAAGTATAATATAATATTATTACATTATAATTATATTATAATATATTACATATATTATTTTATAATCTATAGCGATTTAAATTCTTAATTTTGATATAGATACATCCAATATTTCTTACATGGAGATTTTATTGAATTGGCAACTAACATCAATGAAACTTCAGCAAAATTATCTTTGGAGACTTTCAACAATACAAGGTCATAGTCTATTATGAATTTTGTAAATAAATTGTATTTGAATTATTAATATTATTTAAATATGATTAATTATGGATAAGTTTATATATTAAATTTGTGATGTAAAACATGTTTTTATATGTTAATATAACATTGAAGCTTTACGTAAATGCAATAATTTTTTTTAATTTATTTAAAATTTGAATATATTTTTATAACAATATATTTGTGTATAATAAATTTTTAAATTACTATATAATAATAAATCATCTAAAAAATTTCCATTGTTTAATATGTATAAATTAAAAAAAAAAAAAAAAAAAAAATCAACATTTTAAACAAATTAATATTGATAATATATACATCATTTACAAAATAGCCACTTCTTCTCTACTAAAAAGTCGATAATGATTCAAATGAAAACAATAATAATAATACCTTTTTCCATGTTGATATCAAGGGATTTTGTCAACATTATGTGCATAAGCTTCCATCTAGTGGGTTAAACCCATTAAGATACATATACAAAATTCAATAAATTATAAATAATGTTATCAAAATTATAAACATTATCTTTGACATGTAACTTGCATACGTATAGAATATGGTAAGAGTGGTTAAGTACGTTCACTCATTTTTTATTGAGGAAGTTTATGTGTTCTAGGTCCTTATAGAGCGAATTTTTTGAATGTAAAATACAAGATATTGTATATTAAAAAACATAACTTTTTTGAGTTCCATATTTTGAACAACACATTCATTGTAAAGCAATAATCCAAGATATACTGTGGTTGGTCTGATCTAGTCGAAACCTTGTGTACATTGGATAATGGTAAATAGGATTTTCATATAGAGATTCCACCTGTGGGACCCTTGAAATAACAATAATACTTTGAATTAAATGAGAATCAAATTATACATTGCACATCGGTAAAAGACTTTTATAGATGCAGGTAAATCATTTTTCCTTCCCAATATAAGTTATCGGGAAAATGTTTTTTTTTTTCCTACTTTGGATAGATCTCAGACGATTGTTTTTGAAAAAAAAAGCCGATGCAAGGGAGCCACACTTTATTTTTTAATGGATAACCGTTTTAATTAAAATATGTTACTTAATCGTTATATTTAAGATGGGTCTTTTTTTTCCCCAAGAAATAAATATGAATTCAATCAAATGATGGATTTATATAATATATAAATATTTATAATATCAACAATTAAATAATATATTCAATTATTCATGGGTTGGGAATAAGGGAGCATTTAACTTAAAAGGATATTGAGAATGTGGTGCAAAATGTGATGGGTGGGGTGTAGTGATAGAGCTGGGGGCCTATCACCTAGTCATCCCGGGTTTGAGCTTTGTTTTTAGTCAGTCTCTCTCTAGTATTCAAAATGTATCATACCAAAAAAATGTGATAGATAAATAGTGTGAATTTATTGGGAAAGAAAAAATGTATAGAAGAAGCCGTATGACAAATGTTTATGTATAAATAAATGCTGAAAACTCGAATCAAATAATTTTATAGATTGATATGAATAACATAATCTAAACTTGATCATCAAATAATAATAACGAAAGAAAAAATAGATAGAAAAAATCGTACGACGTATGTTTGTGTACAAATAAATAATAAAAACTCAAATAAAATAATATCATAAGTTGATATGAATAACATAATCTAAGCATGATCACCAAATAGTAATTACAAAGCATAAAATATTAATGTCTTGAAGGAGGATATGAAGCCATTAAAGCATACCTTGCACTAGCAGAACAAAGTTGGTTAATTCTAAAGTGAATCAAATGATAATTAATAAATCATTGGAAAATCATAAGTGATGTAATCTTATTTAATGATTGTTTGTTTTAAGAAATTTATATTCCAACTATTTTAGTAAAAGAATTTAATTTATTATTATTTTTTAATAAAAAATAAAAATTAATATTCATTTGAAATTGTTTTGGAATTTAAAGAGTTAGATATTTTATGATTATGTATTATGATTGGAATATTAATATTTATTTTAAAATATTATTTTTTATATTTTTCAAAGTATAAATAGAAGATTGACATTTAATTATATATTAATATTATTTTAGAAATTAAATTTAGTATTATTTTACTTATACTAAGATAGCAATCGCAGTTTTACGGTATTAAAATCCTTTGGCAAGCCAACATACTCAAATCCACTGTAATTCAAATGAATAAAAAAACCAATTACATAAAATAATGCCTTTAGAGATATGTTAGTATAATCAATTTAGTATAGGATTTGAACCATTACTTGAACGGTTCGGATACAACCACATATGAGTTGATTTCTCTATTTATAAGGAGGTGATGAGAGTTTATCATCTAGATGTGTGCTGTCAGAATATAGAGAGAAAAAAACAAGAACTTAAACAAATAAACAAGAAAAAACTCAATTGCTACTGCAAATTCTTGAAGAAAAGAGATTTTATTGATCTTCAATTTTCCTTGCTTATAATGTGAGCCCAAGGCGTCTTTAAATAGAATTGAATCCAAAAATAAACTAATTGATTAACTAATCATCTAACTACTTAACTAACTAATTGTTAAGTGCTTAAACTAACTCATGTCTAACTTTTAGTTAACTAACTGAATGTAATGTAACTGATTGCTCAACTATCAGTTTACTAACTGATTGCTTAACTGCTTGTTAACTGCATCTAACTGCTTGCATGACAAAAGGAGGGAGGTAGGAGAAATTATCTCCAATTAATATTAAATTTCTAACACTCCACCTTAATTTCTACCACTTACAATTTTAGCATTTACAATGCCTAAATTTTTTCTCCAATAATCAAAGGTCTCTTTTGTTAATGCCTTTGTAAATATATCTGCTAGTTGATCTTCAGATCTGCAAAAGTCTGGATGGATTTCTCCATTGTTCACTAACTCTCCGATAAAGTGAAATCTTGTATCAATGTGCTTGCTTCTCTTGTGAAACACATGATTTTTTGATAAAGCAATTGTTGATTTGTTATCACAGAAGATTAGTGTTGAATCTTTCTGTGCTTGTAATAAATCTTTCAATATTCTTCTCATCCAAGTTGCTTGACATGTTGCTGATGTGGCTACAACATACTCTGCTTCAGCTGATGAAAGTGTCACTATAGGTTGCTTTATGGATGCCCATGTGACCACACATGTGCCTAAAAGAAAGGCATATCTAGAAGTACTCTTCCTATCATCAACGCTACCTGCAAAATCCCTATCTGTAAAACTAATCAAACTAAAATCGTTAGTTGTGGAATATAAAATTCCATATTCTGTAGTTCCTACCACATCTCTTAATATCCTTTTTCCAACTTGCCAATGTGAGTCTTTCGGTGACTCCATGAATCTTGAGATTAAACTAACCCCATAAATGATATTTGGTCTAGTAGCTGTAAGATACATCAAACTACCAACTAGCATTTTGAATATTTTCGAGTCAACATTAGACCCTTGGTCTTCTTCGCTAAGTTTTGTCCTTGTAGCAACTGGTGTAGGTGTTGGTTTAGAATTCAGCATCTTAAACCTCCTTAACACATCTTTTGCATATTTAGTTTGATAGATAAAAATTTCTTTCTCTAATTGTATAACTTTTATTCCCAAAAAATACTTTATTAATCCCAAATTTGTCATTTTAAATTCTTTCTTCATTGCTGATTTAAAAGTGTCTACAGACAAATTTTTAGTAAAAATCAAATCATCAACATATAAACACACAATTAAAATTTCACCTTCTTTATTGATTTTTGTGTACAAAGTAGGCTCACTATCACTTCTGCTAAATACATTTTTAACATATAAGAATCAATCCTACTATACCATGCTCTTGGTGCTTGCTTGACACCATAAAGAGTCTTCTTCAATCTGTAAATTTTTTCTTCATGTCCTTGTAATTCATAACGTGTGGGCTATTTAACATATACTTCATCTAGAAAACCATTCAAAAAAGCTGATTTTACATCCATTTGATATACATACCAATTATTTTGAGTAGCGATTGATAAAACCATTCTTACAGTATCCAATCTAGCAACTGGTGCAAATGTTTCATTATAGTCAACTCCATGTTTTTGTGCAAAACCTTTTGCTACTAACCTTGCCTTGTGCTTTTCAACACTTCTATCTGCATCAAATTTAGTCTTATAAACCCATTTAACTCCAATACAATCTTTACCTTCAGGTAGAGTAGTTAGATCCCATGTTTGATTCCTTTCAATAGCACTCATCTCTTCATCCATTGCTTTTAGCCAATGTTCCTCATTAACTGCTTCTTCATAATACGTAGGGTCATGAGTGAAAAGAGCAAAATTTGAAACCAAATCTAATTTCTCTTCTTCTTGATTATAAATCTCATTCAAACTTCTCATTTTCTTACCTTTAATTCTTGATCTTAAAGTAGCAAGAGTTGGATCCGATTCATCACTTACTTGTGAATTCGGAGTAGGGTGACATGCATGACTAGATGATTCACCTTGTTCAAACCTCCTAGGTGTTCTTACTGGAGTGCTTGTGCCTGCTTGTGGAGAGGATTGTCCACCTTGCAAATTTTGTTCTTCAAAAACTTCTTCATCCTATGGAATTGGTTCTCCAATTGTGATGGTGCTACCATCCCATGCTTCTGCTTCTTTAAATTCAACATCTCTACTTATAATCACTTGCTTTGAAATAGGATTATATTGCTTATAAGCTTTTGATTCTTCACAATAGCCAATAAAAATTCATTTCTCACCTCTATCATCAAGTTTCTTGCTCAATTTAGATGGTATAAGAGAATATGGAATACAACCAAATTTTTTTAAATGATATACACTATATTTCTTACCACTCCATGCTTCTTGTGGAATTTTATCTCTGACACTCTTTGATGGGATTTTGTTCAGAATATAAACTGTACATGCTACTCCTTGTGCGCAATATTCATTTGACAAGTGTTTGGCTTTCAACATGCTTCTTGTCATTTCCATGATTGTTCTATTCTTTCTTTCTGCTACACCATTCTGTTGTGGTGTGTACCTTGTAGTCAATTGCCTTTTAATCCCATGATACCTACAAAAATCTTGAAATACATTAGACATATATTCACCTCCTCTATCTGATCTAAGGACCTTGATATAATGGCCACTCTGCTTTTCAACCATTGCCTTGAATTCTTTAAACTTTCCAAAGGATTCAGACTTATTTTTGAGAAAGTATATCCAAGTCTTTCTGCTAAAGTCATCAATGAAGGTTAGAAAGTAAGTACTACCTCCAAATGATGTAGTTTGCATTGGTCCACATAAATCACTATGAACTAACTCTAATATTACCTTAGCTCTATATGAGTCTCCTACTGGAAAACTCTCTCTATGCTATTATGCCAGAATACAACTATCACATGAACTTTTTGGCTTTTCTATTGGTGGTAAACCCTTCACCATATTTTTCTTCTATAACAAATTTAAAACTCCAAAATGTAAATGTCCATACCTTAAGTGCCATAACCATGATTGGTTTAGTTGCATGGACTTGAATTGGGCTTCCTCTTTTCCTTGGATGCACTGAATATGAAGAGGGAACATCCGATTCTTGTTCATCTACACTTTTCCTATCAACATGTCACTTGGAAACTTGTCCGAAATTGTGCAAACATTATCCATAAAAGACACTCTGTAACCTTTTTAAACTAACTATCCAATACTCAAAAGATTATGTTTTAGTTTAGGTACAAAATAAACATCAGGTTTAAACCTTCTTTCACCATTCTTGGCTAAAAATTTTATGACACATTTACCCATGACATCTACTATGATATCATTTCCTAATTTAACTTCAGATCTTACAGAATCATCAAGACTAGCAAAAAATTCTTTATTCCTTGTCATATGATTACTGCATCCACTGTTTAAAAACCAAATATCTTTAGCTTTTTCTTGAGTAACATTACAAGTAAGAAACATGCTACCAGGATTAGAACTAGATT
The DNA here is from genome assembly GCA_037957365.1 of Torreya grandis. Lineage (NCBI taxonomy): Eukaryota > Viridiplantae > Streptophyta > Pinopsida > Cupressales > Taxaceae > Torreya > Torreya grandis. The sequence goes on along the minus strand of JARHVA010006476.1, from coordinate 578,702 downwards.
CACCTAGATTAAAACTAGATTCACCTGTGTAATTAGCATTCTGCTTGTACACATATCTTTGTTTACTTCTACAGTCACTTGCATAATGACCATATTTCTTGTAATAATAACATTAAATATTAGATTTATCAAACCTCTGTGAACCTTGATGGAAGTGATTGTTGCCATGTCCTCTACTACTATAGTTTTGATTACTATTCTCACCTTCATCTGGATTGTTCCTTCCATATCAGCCTCTGCCTCTTCCTTTGAAGTTTGACCTTGCTTTTCCTCTTCCTCTGCCAATTGATACCTATGACTTGAAGGCTTTCTCAAGAGAAGTATTATTCCTATTCATTTTTCATTCATGTGTTAACAAAGAACCCATTAATTCATCTACAAATAATTGTTCCAAATCCTTCATTTCCTCAATAGGTACAACTATAGCATCAAATTTACTAGGTAAACACCTGAGTACTTTTACTATAATCTTCTGATCTGTGATAGATTCTTCATTAGATCTAATTTGATTCACTACATTCAAAACTTGACCCATAAACTGATCTATAGATTCTAATTCACTCATTTGCAAATTTTCAGAGCTTCTTCAAAGGGATTGAAATTTATCAAATTTTACCTATGTATTACCTATATAGATAGTCTCCAAGATTTTCAATGCCTCTCTGGATCTTGTTGCTGCTATGACTCTCGAAAAAATTGATTTATCCAATCCCTGTTGGATTATAAATAAAGATTTTGCATCTTTCTTTCTGTTCTCCTTATGCTGGTCCCTTTGTGCTTGATTTAATGCTAGATGGGTTGCCTCGTCCTGCGATTCTACAAAACCACTCTCTACCAAATCCCAAACATCTTGTGAGCAAAATAAAGTTCTCATCTTAATTGCCCAAAAATCATAATTATTACCATTGAAAACGGGAATTTCAGGCTGTGAAATACTGTTGTTCGCTATCATTTCTCATGCTGGAATGACTTTTTGGTCGTTGTTTCTTAAACACAGTCACCGACGTCGATTAAACTACCACGATTGGTAACTAATGCTGTCAACATCGGTTAAACTCTCGATGTCGGTCACTAATGATGCCGACGTCGGTTAAACTACCGATGTCAGTCTTGGAGTCGGCTGATGTCGGTCTCTGTGCTCCCTGCTAGCTCTTCCTTCACTCTCTGACTGCCACTGCTGCGCACTTCTATTGACTACGCACTTCAACAATCTCTGTTTCTCCTTGTGCTTCTGCTGCACAACTCTTTACTAGGCTCTGATACCAATTTGTCAGAATATAGAGAGCAAAAAACAAGAACTTAAATAAATAAACAAGAAAAAACTCAATTGCTACTGCAAATTCTTGAAGAAAAGAGATTTTATTGGTCTTCAATTTTCTTTGCTTACAATGTGCGCCCAAGGCGTCTTTAAATAGATTTGAATCCAAAAATAAACTAATTGATTAACTAATCATCTAACTACTTAACTAACTGATTGTTAAGTACTTAGTAAACTAACTCATAACTAACTTTCAGTTAACTAACTGAATGTAAACTAACTGATTGCTTAACTATCAGTTTACTAACTGATTGCTTAACTACTTGTTAACTGCAGCTAACTGCATGCATGACAAAAGGAGGGAGGTGGGAGAAAATATCTACAATTAATATTGAATTTCTAACATGTGCTCTCCTTCGGAGAGAGCAGAGTCATGCAAAATGTTCCTTCTAGTGCAAAGGTTTGTGTGCGATAACAACCTTCATTTTAATATGGATTCTCAGATAACGCTCTTGCGGAGAATGAGTGGGATGGACGGAAAGCGACAATGGGTGGCACAACTCCAAAGCCTGACGAGAGGGTCTATGTATGAGGGGCAGAGATGGGGTGGTAGAATACGCTGTAAAAGAGAAACAGCAAAAACTAACTGAATTTCTTGCAAGTTCGAACGAAATAATTATGAGCAATATTGTATACAAACTTAGGATTTTCAATTTATTCTAGTGTTTTTTCTCTATTTGTGTCTTATGTTTAGAAAACACTTTGTCTCATGTATTTTATTTTTCAAAACTTTGTATTCATTTTCGTATAGGTATTTCATCTACTGACAACACATATTGTGGATTACAACATTGTTTCCAAGATTGCCCATTGTGTGTATTACATATATTAATTAATTACTAGGGCGAGCTGGTTTTAGACCATCGGCGGGGCTGTTTACATGAGCAGGCTTACGAAAGAATATTGTCAACTGAGATCGAATGATTTATTTTACAAATTATTTATGGATTTCTTTTACGTAGATGCATAGACACGCGGTCGCTAGTAAGGCATTTGTTTTAAACACAGTATATTAATTATAAAGAATAGGATTATCAGAACTTTCCAATTGTTGACTTCTTCACAAGGCTAAAATTTGACAGTTGCCCTTATCTATCATGGTTTTTTTAAAAATGAGGTTATTTATTTAAGATTGTCTTTCAAATGTTCAGATTAATATAAATCTATTTTTGATATTTGTGATGGAATATAATCGTACTTATTATGGAAGGATCGTGATTCCCCCTTAACTACTTTAAAAAGGACATATTAGCACAGTAGGGAAACAAAAAGGTCCAATCCAACCCAAAAAAAAAAAAAGAAAAAACAAAGCAGTTTCTGTTTTTAGTTGGTGTGAACTGGACCAAAAATTAGCTTGGACTTGTGGAGAAAGTGGTCTAGGGTTTCCTCAACTGATTTCAATTGTATCGGGAATCAATCTTCCAATTTTGATTGACTCAAGAACCAAATTGAACACAAAGGGAGGTCTAGCTCTCGGAGAGATAAACTTTATATGACAGTTTTGTAGACCCCGAATTTCAACAAATGACCAAAGAATTGGACATCAACCCAATAATTTGCAACCTTTCCAATGGTTTTACAGGAAAACCGTGTGAATGTTTCGAAAAGGATTCTTCAGGAAATTTGTAAAACATTGTAGAAAGGAATTCCAAGGGAATCCATGAAACCGATTAAAAAAAGATTGCTTAACAAATCTACGAAACATAATAAATCCAAAATAATACTAAAATAGTTGGAGATGGGATTCTATAGGGAATTTACAACCAAGGTACTCTCATTAAAATGATAAAACTTCAAAAAACTATAATAGGATTTCCTCAAGAATCCATGGTGCAATTTGGATAAGGATTCCAAAGGGGATCCACAAAACATTTCAACATAGTGAAAAAACCCTTCTTCCCCTAAAGATGGTAGGCGACCAGGTTAAATTTTAGTGGCTATTTTTCATTAATTAATGAATATTTCAGTTTTAGATATTGACATTTGACTATTTTAGGGGTTGGTGAACAATGTGGACTAAAAATTTTCAGTCGGCTCATCTATGGTTTTTAATAAATTTCATATAAATAAATATAATTTTCAACTCTTTCAAAAGTCAATATAAGCTTATGTGCAATTATATGTAAATAGACATCCACCTATATAATCATAATAAATTTTTTTAGTAGTTGAAAAGGGATGAAGAAAGTGTCAGGGAATGGTGTCAAATGATAGCATACTGCCAAGTGACACCAAAACTATCAAATGATTACAATGTTGTTGAATGATAATAATGTTGTCTCTAAATAGTAATGCTGCCAAATGAAAGTAACACTATCGAATAACAAAAACATTATCGAATGACAAAAATACTATAATTTAATATCAATCTCTATTATTTGACAATAATACAATTGAACGATAGCATTGTTGTTGAATGATAGCATTGCTATCGAGCAACAACATTATTATTGTTTGACAATATTGCTATAAAATGATAACATTGATGTCATTCGATAACATTCATGTCAAATGATAACATTATTATCATTTGATAATATTACTATCAAACGACAACATTGTTATTCGACAACAATACTATCCGACAACATCATAACTATCGTTCAATATTATTACAATCATTAACCATCAACTCTATCCTTAAGTGGTGAAAAGGTGTGATTGATAGAAAAATAAGGTACAATCCATTTGCAGAATTTCTGAAATCAAGAGAGCAAAAATCTATGTGCTTATCATTCTCAAAGGAGAGCAAAGAACATAGAAGTTTTTTGTGAAGCTCAACGGGGAAGACCGACCGTCCATCCGTCATTAACCAATAGTCAACGGCTCCGAGAAATTTCCTCACCCTTCTAGAGACAAGGACAAAATGCATTTCAAACAAAAACTTGAGAAACTGAGCATCCCTTAAAGGGCCCCAACCCAGAGCCAAGAAAAAGTAGTTGAGCGGGTTATAGAGAGGATTGTCGACCCAATAAAAGAAGAGCAAAACCTTGTCCACCATTCATACGTAGACTCGTGCTTCCTGAAGAAGACCATGTCCAAACACAAAGATGCGGACCGCAAGAGAATGACTTCCCATATTCAAAATACTCTATATTTTTTATTATTAGATTTTATTAGAAATATATTGTTTTAGTATTTGTACTTAAAGCCACTTCATATGCTACCTCCATTTGTAAGATGGATATGGTGTCATCTTTTAATGTGTGATATCATTCAACTCATCTTGACATTATTCAACTCATTTTTATAGAGATAAAACTGATTTATTATTTTATATATGATTAAAAGCAGGCAGTTTTCAATCCAAAAATCAAAATAGAATAAAAATTAGCCATATGACGTAAGGAGAATATACACTAAAACATCAAACTCTTACAAAAGAGCACGCTTTGAAATTTTTGTATAAGTGAATCGGATGTGAATCTCTAATTTTTTTTGGTTCAGATACTTTCTCATATACGTTTATTTTTCTCCTTCCTAGTTTAAATACCCATTCGCAATGGCAGCAGAATATTACACTGCCAGCGACTTCTCGATCTGGTCACGAGTAGCTGTCGGCAAAGATATATTTAAAATTAAACTAACCAACTGTATATAATTTATATCAAGAATGAGATATGGAATGCCCACATGGATCTTAACATACCTAATAGAATCCAAACCTGATACTGATACAAATGTTTAAGCATATTTGTACCGACTTGTATTTCTTTTATATCTGCTTGTTATGAACGGCAATGGCTTCTACCAGATTTTGACATTGAGATCGATTGATCAAAGTTTTGAATATCTCTCAAAGATTTTGCCATAAAAAGGAATAAATATTGTTTTCCTTTGTTTATTGTTTGATATTATCGAAAGTTATAAAAACGGAATTTTTTTTTTTAGTGTTGACTTATTTCACCACGCCGATAGACGTTCAAATAACAGAATGAGCCCGTCATTCCGCACCTAATCACCTCTCCATATTGGATTGTGGAGGATGAACACGATTGTATTATTTTGATGTCGAAGTGTGTTGTGGGATAGTTGGTCCGTATTTGAGGGCCGGAAGTCTTTTAATAGAGATATCTTGGCCTGCCAGTGAGCAGGTGATAGATAACACTAATAATTGGATTCCTCCTGTTTTATTAATATTGTTATGTTGTTTGACGACAGAAATTATTGACTTTTTTTAAATAGATCTTTGTCAATCGATTATCACTCTTCTCAAGGTTTAAATCAAAATAAATTGTGGATTTAAATATTGTTTTGTTTCGATAGTTTCATATGTATATATTAGAGATCTGGCATACGGTCATTATCAGGTAAGCTGAGTTCAAAAAAATCTATCTTCTTGATTCGGTAGAACTTTTTTTGGTTTCAGTTTTCCTACTAACACTATTGTCAATTTCTTTAATCAGGATGATTCTTCTCATCAAATTTTGTTGCACAGATCTTCAAAGTCATGATTTTATTCTTTCGATAGCCATGTTTTATCATTATAAGCATAGATCTATCCTAACAAAAGCACAACGAATTGGATGCGTCTTTCATTATACGATTTTTTAATAAGATCGAATCATTTTTTCTTATACTTTGTAAAAATAGGTTGTAGGTTTTAGATATTGTGTTGTTTTGATAGTTTAATACACATATATGATTTGAATTTTTTTAATTAATGTATTCCGTTTTCTCATTAATTTATCTTTTGTATTTTTGTAATTTTATTCAAATCAAACATTTGATTTGTAAAATTAAAAGGTAAAATTTGTCTTTTAAATAACACATAATAGTGTTTCTTTTTTTAATAGTACCATATTATTTGATGACAAAAGATCATTACCTTTATATAAAAAACTATCTATTATTACTTTTCCTTCCCATATTAAAATTTATGTAATTATATGTTTTGGGTTTAAAATAGTGCTTAATTTTAACAGCACAACATATATAAATAAAAAATTGGGAATGCAGCCTTTGTTAGGCTAGTTAATTTTGAATCAATGTCTCTATATGAATACAATGATTTTTATTTAAGAAAAAAAATTGAACATTGATATTATTTTTTTATAATGTACTTTTCTTCATAAACATTTTGATAGTTTTACAAGGTTATCATTTCATTCTTGCATAAACATATATTTTTTCATTAGAAGAGTTTTCATAAGTAAATACATGGACATGTTGCAGTTGCGTTTACAAAAAATTAAATTTAAAATATGCCTTTCTAATATCAATATAAATTAGTTATGTTTTTATTATTATAATATTATATTGTTTGATGACATTAAATCATTGACTTCTATAAACAAATATAATAATACTTTTTTGTGTTTACTTAACTTGAAAATAATTGATTGATAATTATAAGGGATAACATAATATTATTACATTATAATTATATTATGTCAATTACATATATTATTTTATAATTTATATAAAAATAAAGGTATAATATATTAATATATTATTATTATTATTATTATTATTGTCTATATGTATTAGGGGAGAGGGCTTGTAATACTATCATTTATAGTGTTGTAGATTATTAATTATAATATAGATACATCCCTTATTACTTTTGTGGATAGTTCTTTTGAATTTGAAATTTACATGAACGAGAAACTCGAGAAAAATTATCTTGTGAGACTTTGAACAATAAGCCTGGGGTTACAATTTAACATGACCTTGGTAAATAAATTGTAATTGATATATATATATATATATATATATATATATATATATATATAATTAATGTAAAACATGTGTATATATACTAACATAATTTTAAAATTTTTTTTGCATAAAAATGTTTAATCTTTTTTAATAAAAAATATATATTTGAATTTGGTATATACTTTTATTTTATATATATATATATGTATTTTATATAATAATAAATCATTTAAATAGTTCCCATTCCTTGAAACACTATTATAAAATAAATTGTATGAAATAGGTATAAGGAAAGAGTTTTGCATTTAAAAAATAATAATGTTGATCATATGTGTACATCATTTATAAAATAGTTACTTCTCTACAAAAAAGTGGATAATAATTCTAATGAAAATATTAATTATACCTTATTTCTATTTTATCATGTTTCCATCAAGGGGTTTACTCTACATTATGTGTAAGCTTCTTTTTAGTGGGTCACACCCATTACAATATAAATAGGAATTTTTAAGGATTAGAAACAATATTATGAAAATTTTAATCATTATTTTTGACATGTAAAGAGTGTTTAAGTACATTCACTCCATTATGGCTTTAAAGCCATTGTGGAGCCATTTTTTTAAAAATGTATAACATAAAATAGTGTGTATTATTAAACTTAATTTTTGAATTGCATGTTTTGAATGACACATTCATGAAGGAATGTAAAGCAATAATTTAAGATATATTGCGGTTTGATCTAGTCTAAATCTTGTGCACATTAGATAATATAAACAATATTTTATTAAAGAGAATTCACTTGTGGCAACCTTAACATAATTATAAAAGATGATAAATTTTAAAATGGGAATAAAAATTATACATTTTACATAGATAAAAACATTTTAAAGATATAATTAAAACATTTTTTTTCCCAATATAAATTATTGGTAAATTTTTTTTGTGTTTTAGATAAACCCTTTGTCAAATTATAGAGAGATCTCAAATAATTGTTTTTGAAAAACAAAATCGAAAACACAAACATATATTATAATGTAATGGGAGCCACACATTTATATAAATAATCATTTCAATTAAAATATGCCTAATATGTGTTATTTACAATGGGTCTTTTTGTTCAAGGCACAGCTATGAATTCAATCACATGCTGGATTTGTATAATATACATATATTTATAATACCAACACTAAATAATATAAAATAATATATCCAATTATTAATGGGGTGGGAATAAGGGGATATATTAAGATGATGTTGAGAATGTGGTGAAAAATATGATGGGTCAGTGGTGGGAATGTATTGATAATTAAAATGCATAAAAATAATTATGAGTATTTAAACATTAAAAGATGCCGAGAATGTGGTGCAAAATGTGACGGGTCAATGGTGGGTATCTCCTAATAATTTAAAATGTATAAAAGGAATTGTATGACAATTGTTTGTGTATGAATAAATGCCGGAGAGACTCAAATGAAATAATATCATAGGTTGATATGAACAACGTCATCAAGACATGGTCACCAATTAAAAATTAGGAAGGATAAAATATTAAAGTGCCTAAAAGAGGATATGAGGCCAATAAAGCACACCTTGTAAAATAAGGATAATAAATACCAAATTAAATCAAAGGATGATTAATAAGTCCCAGGGTTTACAATTCTAAATCTATTGAAATTCACAAGTAATGTAATCTTTTCCGGTGATTGTTTACTTTAAGAAAGCT
>JARHVA010006476.1:517500-562500 GCA_037957365.1 Torreya grandis | reverse complement strand
GGATATGTAATCTTAATAAAACATCAATCTTTTTGATATGATCATTTTGGTGTAGGGAAGAGCTCAAATGGAGCTACAAGTCAAAAGTTATGGCCTCCATAAGATTGGCATATTTTTTTTGCATCATTGTCCTCTGGTTGAAAACAACTTAGCTCTTGTGAGTTAGCCTTGTTATACCAATACCATTATTCATTATCAAACTTCTACATCTTCCATTTTATAGTCCAAGTGTTTTCTTCTTTCTGTAATCCTTCCCACTGTACCAAATACCTATTATAATTATTTTGCCTTGTCCTCACTATCTTCATATCCAAAACTTGCACTATTTTTTCCTTCTTATTCTTTAGAACTTGTTTCTAAAAATTTAATTCATATTCATCACCTTCATCTTCATTTTCATGAAATTTATATAAATATGAGACATTAAATACTATAGAGATATCAAAATTTTCTGGCAAACTCACCTCATAAGCATTATCATTAATTTTTTTCACAATCTTTCATGGTCCAATTTTCTTGTACTTCAAATTTTTGTATGTGCCTTTTGGAAATATTTATTTCCTTAAATAAACCATTACAAACTCTCATTCTTCAAATACCCTGGATCTTCTTCTGATATTTGCTGCAACTTTATATTTCTCATTAGTTTTCTTACTCCTTGCAATTGTTGTATATGTTATGTAAATGCTTTTACATCCTCACTAACTCGATCTAAAATTAGTATTTATACTAAATATAAAATAATCATAGAATCTCTCCCATAAAAAAAATTGATATGGTGAATTTTTTATTGATCTATTCACTGAAATGTTATATGCAACCTCAACTTGCAGTAAAGCCAAGTCTAATTGCTTGGGCTTCTCCCTTACTATGCATCTGAACAAAGTTCACAAACTCTTGTTTACAACTTCTATTGGTCCATTTATTTATGGGTGATATTCACTATTGAATTGTATCTTATTACCCATTTTCTTCCACAAAGTCCTCCAAAAATGACATATAAATTTCATGTCCTTATCTAAAGTAATATTTTTTAAAATACCATGCAATCCGACAATATCCTTAAAAAATAATTCAAAATCTATAGTGGCATCATTGGATTTATTGCATTCAATAAATGAACCATTTTAAAAAATTTGTTTAAAACAACAAAAATTAAATCATTACCTCTCCTTGTTTTACTAACGCTCATGTAAAACCCATATTCAAATCTATCCATGGTCCTCCTGAAACTAGTAATATAATGTATAATCTAGTATTTTTTGCCTGTCCTTTAGCCACTTGACATATTATGCACCTTAGAACATACATTCTCACATATCTCTTCATCTTTGGCCAAAAATACTTTTCCTCCACCAAAGCTATTGTTTTCATCTTACCAAAATGTCCATCCAAATCACCACTATGTAATTCTCTTATTATATTATCTCATAAAGACTCAAATAGAATTTACAATTATTTCCATTTGAACAAATAACTTTCTTGTATAAGATAATAACCATTAATATCATATGTTCCACCTATTAATGGATTCTTGCACTATTCAAATACCATGCCAAAATATGGATTAGAATCATATAACTCTTTAATAGCTTCAAATCCAACTACTTCACTCACTATACTAGTTAATAATGCTATCCTCCTACTCAATGCATCAGCTACCTAATTTTTTTTCTTGATTTTTACTTCAACACAAAAGTATACCCCTACAAAAAAGAAACCTATTTTGTATGCCTACTATTCAACTTCTTTTGTGTATTCACATACTTCAAAGCCTCATGATATATAAATAGGATAAACTCCTTAGGCACCAAGTAATGATTCTAATGTCTTATTGCTTCTACAATTGTATAAAGTTCAAAATCATAAGTAGAATAATTTGTTCTTACATCATTTAATTTTTCACTGAAATATGCTATTGGCTTTCCTGCTTGACTCAAAATAACACCAATTCTCATAAATGAAGCATCACAATCAACCTCAAACACTTTGTTAAAATCTAATAATGTTAAAATTAGTATTTTTGTAATCTTCTTCTTCAAAAATTCAAAGCTTTCTATGGCTGCCCTAGTCCATGCAAATTCCTTCCCTCTCATACAATCTGTTATTGGTACCAAAATTCTTCTAAAATTTTTAATAAATTTTTTGTTAAAATTTTCTAAACCATGGAAAATTCTTGCCTATGTAATGATTTTTGAAACAATCCACTCAATAATTAGCTTTATCTTTTCTTCATCCATTCTCATACCATCTATTGAAAATATAAATCTCTAAAATACCAAACTATTCTACATAAACTTACACTTCTTAAAATTTGCATACAACTTCTCCTTTCTTAACAAATCTAATACCATTCTCAAATGTTTTAGGTGCTTTTATTTATTTTTAATAAATATAAAAATATCATCAAAATAAACAACCACAAACTTACCATTATATTTTCGTAACACTAGATTCATCACCCTCATAAATGTGTTGGGTATATTAGATAATATGTAGGGCATCACCATCCACTCGTATAAGCTATCCCTAGTCTTGAATTCAATTTTTCATTTATCTCCTCAATGAATTCAAATATTATAATAACCACTCCTTAGATCAATCTTGATAAAATATTGTGTTCCTACAAGCACATACATCATATCATCTAAATGAGGAATAGTAAATCTATACTTAGTTATTATTTTATTAATTTATCTACTATCCACACGCATTCTCCATCTTCCATCCTTATTTGGAGTTAGGAATGTTGGTGTTGCACATAAAATCATAATCTCCGTTATCGACTTATTTCTTAGAAATTCAATAACTTGTGTATTTATTTTTTCATATTCTATTGAACTCATCATATAGGATACTTGATTGGGTAGAATTAATCCTAGAATCAAATCAATGTAATGCTGAATATCTCTCTTCATTGGTAAACCATCTATTAACTCATTGGGTATAACATCTGCATATTCTTTCAATACTCTTTTTGCTTCTATTGGTATTGACACTATTTATGTGTCTTCATTCTTTGCTACTAATACATAACAACAACTTGATACCTTCATATCTTGGATAAATTCCTTAGTAGAGAACATGTTTTCTATTTTCTCTTCCTCTTTAAGAGGTAATAAAAATACCTTCATACCACCTTTCCAAAAAGTGTATGTGTTCTTTGCTATATCATGAATTACTTTCCTATTAAATTACAATGGTCGCCCTAATAAAAAATGGCATGCATCCATTAGAATAACATCACACCGTATTTTATCACTATAAGTTTTTCTTATAAAAAATCTAATTAAGTATCTTTTTTCTAATTTAATCTCATTCCCTTTATTAAATCATGAAATTCGGTAAGGATTAGGTTTCGTTTCACATTGGAAATTTAGTTTCTCTATCATTTATTTAGAAACTATATTTTCACAACTATCACCATCTATAATAACTCTTTATACATTTCCACCCAAAGTACATCTTGTTTAAAAAAAATTGATCATAGCCATTCATCACCACCTTCTTTATTTTGTACTTATTCCTTGCTTGGAGCAATCACGATTCTTCTCATCATGATATTCTATCCAACATCTATAATTTTAACTTCAATATTTTTCTCCTCTACTTCAGTCTCAACTAGATTTAGTCTTGGGTGATCTTCTTGCCTCCTTTCTTGATCTTGATAGTGTGAACACTCAAATGCTATATATCCTTTTTTTTCACATCTACAACAAACTTAATATCTATGCTAATTTGGAAACCATCTTCTAGCACCACCGTAACATCATCCTTTCTAAAACCCTCTTCTTGTTTATGGGCATCAAAACCCTTGCCTATTCTTGTTTTACATTTCTACACCATTTGATGAATTAACTCTATTGGTATTAGACCCACCTATGGTAGTATTAAACCCACCTCATCCCCTATTCAAAGGTCATCTACCTCTTCTTGGACCAAGAGATGTTCTTTAAAATGTTTGTCTATTTTGTTTTTCTTTGGCCTTCAAAGCTAATTGATAAGCCTCCTCCATGAAAAGTATTCTATGCATGATTAATTCATATTAAATGAAAAAATTCAAACCATTTACATACCTTACAGCCATATAATATTTGGTTTCATCATTCTCCCCTCATATAGAAATCTTATAAAATTCATCTGTATACTCCTCTATACTATGATCTTTTTGACTCAAATTCTAGAATCTTCTATATAAGATTTGTGTATAATCCACAAGAATATATTTCTCCTTCATATTTTTCTCCATATTTTTCCTTTAATTAATCATTTATATAACTTTCCTCTATCTCTCTTTCTGTAGCTGATCCAAACAACTCATTGCATGACCTTTCAATTTTGTGCATTCAAACATTACCTTCTTTTTTTCTCTCATAGTCTCCCACTCGAATAACTTGTCCATGCTATTCATCCAATTTATCAACTCCTCTAGTTTTAAACTTCCTTCATAATCTAGAATATCAAGTTTTATTTATTTATTTCTTCCTTATAAAACCTTAACCATCTTCTCTTTCATCGATGGTGGTTACTTTTATTGTTCTTCTTCTTGAATTTTTTTTTTATCATGATCTGTGTCTTCCTCATTACCACCTTGTCTTCTCTGATAATTTGTGATAACTTTAGTTAATTTATCCACTTGCCTCTACAAATCTTGTATAGTCTAGTCAATCTATGGAATACATCCTCATCCTCTAGCCATGTCTTACTCCTCTAAGATTTGAACTTGCTCTGATACTAGATAGTAAAACTAAAAATAATTAAGACAATAAATTACCAATAAGAAAAGCTTATAAAAATAATAAATTATACTTATTTTTATTGAATAACTTAAAATAATTATAAATCCAAACCATGCTTAAATAAGCCTCAACAAGGAATTTAGAGTTGACATATAAAAATTTGAAAAAACTAAAATATAAAAAACTGTCTATTTTTAGTAAGTTTTGCATGAAATGATGAGTATCAATAAAAATATCTTAAAATACATTAAACATTATAACTAGCATATGGGACTAAATTCAACTAAATTTGATGTCTAATCCTAAAAATATAAAATTTCTAATAATAGAAAATTCCTAAAATATAATTAAATGATAATTTAAAACCGTTAAGTGATCACATCTTGTCTCAAAAAAGTATTTAAATAAATTCTATATGGATAGGTCAACTTAGGGATGCATCAAAATTTTTGAGATGATCGTTTTGGCATGTGGAACAACTCAAACGGAGCTACAGGCCAAAAGTTACATATTGTGAAAGATTGACCTATTTTTTCTACATTAATTAAGACAATGGAGGAATTACATGGCACCTAAGGAGTTTATCCTATTTAATTATCATGAAGTTTTGAAGCAATTTAACCGTCAAAATAATTTAAATAATAATCATGCAAAGTAGGTGTCTTTCTTACAGGTTTATACTTTTGTGTTGAAACATAGATCAGGAAAATAGAATCAGGTGGATGATGCTTCGAGCATACAATTTCAATTGATAAATACTATAGTGTGTGATTTAGTTGTGTTCAAATTTATTAAATAAGTACATGATACTAATCTATATATTGCGAAGATAGTTGACCAATATAAGTATCCATTAATAGGTGATACAATAATTTTTATGAAGAGTATATTTTGTAGGATGGTTATTTATTCATAGAGAAACAATTATGTATTCCAATTGGGTCTCTAAGAGATAATATAATAAGATAAATGCACAAAGGTTGTTTGGTTGGGTATATTTTTAAGACAAAGATAACAACTTTAGAGGAGGAGAATTATTTTTGGCCAAATATGAAGAGGGATATGATAAAATATGTTATAAGGCGTCAAATATTCCATGTGGTAAAAGGACATGCACAAAATACAATATTGTACATGCCATTATTGGTTCGAAGAGGAATATGAACATATTTGAGCATGGATTATGTGTTGGGATTACCAAACACACAAAGAGGTCATGATTCAAAAAAAAAATTATAGATAGGTTTTCTGAGATGGTTCATTTTATTACATGTAATAAAACTAATTATTCCACTAGATTTTCACAACTAGTTTTTAAGGATATTGTGAGATTGCATTGCATTTCAAAAATAATTACATGAAAAATAGGGATACAAAAATTTTAAGTCACTTTTGGTGGACTTAATGGAAGAAAATGGAGAGTAAGATACAATTAAGTAGTGCATACCATTTCCAAATAAATAAATACACAAAAATTTTAAACATGAGCTCAAAAAATTTGTTGAGATACATTGTTGGAGAGAAGTCCAAACAATGAAACTTAGTTTTATCGTAGGATGAGTCTTTATATAATAGTTTAGTGAATAGATCAATATGTAAATTGGTATTTCAGATTATTTATGAGATAAATATTATAACTGTTATATATTTGATATAGTTACCAATTGCAAAATTAGTTAGTGATGATGCAAAAGTGCTTGTAGAACATATAAAACCATTACAAAAGGAAGTAATAAGAAAGTTGTAGAATAATAATAAAAATATAAATCATCATAAGATGTCATAAGAATATAAAAAATATTTGAATAATTAGATTTAGTTATGGTTTACCTAAGGAAAGAGATATTTTTGAAAGGCACATATAACAAGTTAAAGTATAAGAAAAAAATAGGCCATGCATAATTATGATTAAAGTCAATGACAATGCCTATGAAGTAAGACTACAATAGAATTTTTATATATTTCTAGTATTTAACATTTAATATTAATATGATTTATATGGATAATATGGTGAAGGTGAAGAATATGAAGATGTATATTGGAAGAAATTGGTGCCAAATCAAAGTAAAGAAAATATAGTGCAAGTTCTGGATACGAAGATAATAGATACAAGACAAAGAAGTTATGACAGATATTTAGTACAATAAGAAGGATTAAAATAGGAAGACAACACTTGGATTACAAAATGAGAGATGAATAATATTGATAAGAATAAATTTTAGTATTATAATCATATCAAGTCATAAGAGCTGAGTTGTTTTCAACCAAAGGAGAATGATGCAGACAAAGAGGTCAAACTTTTGGGGGAAATAAATTTTGATCTATAGATATGTTTGAGCCCATCTTCATACCCAAATGATTGTCTCAAAAATTTAAATTCTTTCATAACCCATTTTTCTAGTTATGGGACATTTTCAATATCTTTCAAGTCCCAAACATTACCATTTAAAGGTACGAAATTGCAGCTTAATTTTGTTTTAGGTTTTTTTTCTAAATTTAGAATTTTTCTTGTAATTGAATTTGAAATTCAGTTAAAATTTATTTAATAGGTTGATTTTAGAGTTTAGTTTATTTTTATATATTTTTAGAGATGCACACATTTGCATGCAAAACATTTTTAAAATAACAACTGTTAAAAATAACAAATCAAATTTTATTTACTTTTAGAGATCCAAACTTTTAATGTCAACTTTAATTCTAAGTTGAAATTTATTTTTGCATGGTTTATAATTATTTAAATTCATTCTATACGAATAAATATTGATTATTGTTCATAATATTTACCTATCGATAATTTTATTGTCTTTATAATATTCTAGTTCATTATATATCCCTCGTAAACTAAATATAAAATAAAATATATATGTTTGATTTTTATCTTAGTATTTCATATTAATTTTGAGACATACAATCAAAATCTAAAGATAAGAATTCAAATTTCATAGATTTATTAAATTGTTGAGATATAAAGAAAAGAGACACATAATATAATTTAGAAAATATAGAGATTGGCTTTTGTAAACAATGGCCTCAAGCTTGTCATCTTAGTAAGATGGTTGAAAACCATGTGGAACCATACACGTAATTTTCATTTATAAATTTTGAACCAATATATCGGTACAAATAAGGATAGTAATTTAAAAGGGGGTTCCAACAATAATATATTGGGGTTTTAAGAAGAAAAAAAAAAAAAGCATTCTGAATGTTATGGTTTTGTTTTGCTTTAGAAAAAAAGGTGCCACGTGATTTCCATGTGGTAATGGCATGGTTCCATTGCCATTCTTTCCACTATGAAGTTGGTTATTAAACGCCATATTTATGCAACACAAAATCTAACAGCCATTCTTTCCACCATGAAGTTGGTTATTAAATGCCATATTTATGCAACACAAAATCTAACATGAGCTTGTGGATGTCTAAAATATAGAGCATATTAGTTGCATTTTATTTTTTATAACAGTCATTAAGGAGTTTAATTTTTAGAATAGACAAGATTTTTTATAGTACAAATGCCTTTTTTAAACAGGGGAAGGGCCTTGCTTTCTTGGTTTTATTAATAACTCAGAGTATTTTATAATAGCTTTGATAACTTTAATTTGATTAAATATTATAGTTGTATTAAAAGAATTATTTCTTTGTAAGGCATTTTTTCTTGCAGAATGTCTCCCTACATTCAACTTAAAAATCACATTTGTTTGCACATTGAAATATTAACCACCCCACTAAAAAAAAACAAAAAAATGTTAAATACTTGATTAATTCGACAATATTTCAACACAAAATATATGTGAAGTATAATCCATTCTTTTTTTATATTCAAAAATGTTGTAAATTGAGGAAAATAATTATTTAGTAAACCACCTACCAACACACAAATCGTTGTAAATATTTGACATAAAGAATCCATCATCATCATCATCATCATCATCATCATCATCATCATCATCATCATCATCATCATCATCATCATCATCATCATCATCATCATCATCATCATCATCATCATCATCATCATCATCATCATCATCATCATCATCATCTACTCTTGACCTTTCATATATCGAAAAAACAAATTTAGTGAATCTAATATGAGCTCCCCTTACACACTGAATTCATTACCTTTGTCTGCCATGGCTGCTATGGTGAGTAATCTTCACGGTTCTTATAATTCCGCATTCCTCTGTAGAAGACAACAGTATTGTAATCCAATAAAGACTAGGCTGCAATGGGCAGCACTTATGGCTAGTGCAGATAGAGTCAATGGCGCCTCTTCTGTAACTGCCATGACTTTGTATGATGTATTGTGTGTTCCCAACACTGTTGAATTGGATCAACTGAAGAAAGTTTATTGTGTGTGCCCAACATTGTTGTATTGTGTCTGCCCTCCTAATGAGAGAGAGGAGGCATGCAAAATGTTCCTTCTAGTGCAGAAAGCCTATGAGACTCTCTCTGATTCGATGCTCAGATAACGCTCTTGCACAGGAGGAATGGGATGGACGGGAAGCGGCAATGGGGGTCACAACTTGAAAGTCTGATGAGAAGGTCTATGTATAAGAGGGAGACATGGGATAGTAGAATGCGTTGTAACAGAGCACCACTTAGGGCTAGAGCACATAGAGTCAAGGGCGTCTCTTCTGTACCTGCCATGACTTTGTATGATGTATTGTGTGTGCCCAACACGGTTGAACTGGCCGAACTGAAGAAAGCTTATAGGAAGAAGGTAAGAGTTTATCATACAGATGTGTGCCCTCCTTCTGAGAGAGAGGAGTCAATCAAAATGTTCCTTCTAATGCAGAAAGCCTATGAAATTTTGTCTGATCCGATGCTAAGGATTGGCTATGATGACAACCTTAATTCTAATATTGATTCTCAGATAACGTTCTTGGAGAGAATGAATGGGATGGTATGGAAGCGGCACTGGGAGGCACAACTTGGAAGTCTGATGAGAAGGTCTATCTATGAGAGGGAGACATGGGGTGGTAGAATGCGTTGTAACAGAGAAGCAGCAGAAACCAATTGAATTTCCCGCATATTCGAACTAAATAATTATGTCCAGCTCACACTGATATGGGGATGTTTTCTTTTTATTTTTAAATAATTAAACTATTTGTTGTTTTCGTTTTATTTTATTTTGCCTAGATACATGTACTCAGACACACGGGCGCTATTAGGGCATTTGTTTTAAACACAATCAATATATTAATGATAAAGAACAGGTTTAGAAAAACATCTCGATTGTTGACTTCCCTGCAGGGCTTAAATTTGATGGTCGATCCAATTTATTATAATTTTTACAATTTGTAATAATTTAATTAAAAAAAAAGTAAATTTTATATTAAAAATATAAATATATCCATATAACCATCGAATTTTAATATAATTTAAATCTTATGTTCAACTTCTACTTCTCACATTTTTGACAGTCTTTATATTATTAGCCATGTTAAAATTAGAACTTATCACCGTCATTTGTTAATGGGAAGTCCTCTCTATTCTTATGAAATTTATTTTATAATTTTTTAAGAATAAAATAATAATAACTTGATTACCAGTATAAAGTTTCCAAGTCCATAGATATATGATAAAATTGAATGTTTAAAGATGGAGGCTATAAAATCTTTAATATGGTAAATATAAAATCAATACACGGTATTTAATTTAGCTTGTAATTTTTTTTTAAAGTTAGTTTAGTTTTTTTTAATGATGAAATGTATGGTTGAGATTATAGTTATATATTATGTGTTATGGATTATTTTTTGAGCATAGATTTAAATACAAGTAATAGTGGCATATGTTTTCCATAACATTTGTAATTTGATAATGCAAACCGTGACAATTTGCTTACAAAGTTATATTTTAAACAAAAATTATGTTATATATGTTTTATTTTAATACAACAGCCTATATTAATTTCAGTGAAGTTACTCATTTCTTCTACGTAATCATTGTACCGTGTAACTATTATTTCTCTTATAGCTGAAGAAATTTATATTTGTTGTTTAATTAAAATATATATGTTAATTTTTTTTGAAATTTTTATATATAACCAAAAAAATTGACTTAAATTTAATAAATCATGTTTAAATTTTCATGTTTTATAACAACTTATTAATCAATTAGCAGTTGCAAAATTTGTATTCTAAATTTTTGTTTTTATTACTACATTTTAAATTGGAAAATCCCAGACCAAAACCATACCAAATAAACCATATTTCTTAATAAAATGACATCTACTAGTAAATAAATTGCAAATTTTCCTTATGACCATCAATTTAGTGTTGCATAAGATGGATTATTGAAGAGTTTGAAGATCAGTTGGGCTCTTTTGTTTCAAAATTCAAAAATTATAACATCTAATATAGTCTTTGGTCATTGCAAAACAAAATGAGCCTTCTTTGATGGATTTGTTAGGCTGGGTTTATATTCTTTGGTATCAAGTCAAATTAGTGTAACTCGACTTTTTAGGTACAACTAATTTAGTCTCTAGGAGCCAAAGAGAGGCTCCACCTGTCCAATGGATATTTCACCGGGTGTGACTGCTTGGATTCCACCATTGAATGCTACAAATTCATGATAAATTTGGCCACATTTATAGACTTTACCAAAGCAACTGAGGTTATGTTATACTGCATCGAAATTTTATATTTTTCCAATCCATGAAATTAATTTAACTTGCTTTACTTTTATATAAATAAATATAATATAATGATCCCTAACTTTTATGTCTGGATTTACTTTTAATGATCCGTTATTTTTATGGCTGATTTTTTTTTTAATTATTCTTTACTATTTAAAAATATTTTCTGATATATATTTTTTACTTTTTATTTTAAAATATTTTCTCATAAATTTTTAATCAACAAATACAAACGTATCTCAAAGATATGGTGGGAGTGCAATAATTTATAAAGCTTTTAGGAAAACATAAAAAAAAAAAATCATAGCGCATTATTAATTTTGAAAAGTTAGAAATTAGATATGTATTAGTTTATATATATGTATACAGAGCACTTACAATAATATTAAAGAGGAAAATTTCATGCATGTGAATTTTCTCTTTTTCACAATTGTCGTTCATGATTATTTTGAAATTAAAAAAGGAAAAAAAAAAAACCTATAAATTTATAGAAGTATAAACGAATGGAATTTTCAATTTCCATTAAAAATGAAAGTAATAATTTATTTAAAAATAATGACCTTACAAATTTTGGACTGTAAATGATGATAGTGGACACTTTTAGTGCATCATCATACCTATACTATATTTCCCACTTGAATTTTGCACTGCCCATAAATATGGTTTTCATCAGTATGTTTTATTCTGCATATATAAGTAAAAATTTATGTATTCTTCTAAGGTCTTTATTTGTTATGTTTTTTCTATATTTATATTATATATTTATTGTGACATTGTTTTAGTATGTTAAGGTAGTGCACTTAAAATTAACACATTTTTATGAAAACAATATCTATATTCAGTCATTCTAGAGATGGACTTGTACTCTTTTTCAATTTATTCTATAATTTTTGTCAAAAAAAAAAATTATGTTTGTGATATTTGTCTATATTACATGTATAATACAGTAAAATTTTAAATATGTTTTGCTCTCGATATTTTTATTTGTCCATGGAAGGAATAGATTTTGCCATATTTATAAATAAGTAATTTTTCTTGGTTACATATAATGATGAAAGCATGAAACAAATACACAATTTTGAAATGATATAAAAAATCACATGCCACATACTTAAAATTCTAGATCTAAGAAAAAAATTTGCATTTTAAGATTAAAAATAATATGCTATAGAATGTGCATTTCAAAAATATTAGTTTTCATGACATCCTAACATCATAATTCCATGTTTTCATTTATAAAAAAATAGTTATAGCTAATGTCATGTCTATGATAGAAGGGAAACCAAACGAGATTTTTATTGAGGTAGAGTATCTATATTCCAATCTAAAACATTAAATAAATACCCCTATGTACTATTATGCAGGGTCCACTAGACTCTCCCCATATTTGGTGTCCCTCTTAAGGCCTTAGATATGAGGCTTGTGTAATACACCACTCAAGAATTAAGGTAGTGAAGTTTATCTTTGTTCTTTCAAAATTCTTCACATAGCCATAATAGTACAGGTGGTGTTGTGTTTGGTAGTTGATTTTTAGGCATTTGTAGGATGATAGTGATGTGTTGGCAAAAAACTATTCATACAACACTATTCATGCATCAATGTTGGCTGATGATTTAGCATACACTATTCACCCTTGTAAGATATCACAACACTATTACTCATTGCATAGGTGGCATGGGGTGCATTTATATGGATTCATCTAGATCACATAGTGGTGGACCAACCTTGTCTAAGGAGATGTTCTTCTCTTTTGACCTTTGACATGTGACTAGCTTTTACTATTCATTAAATAGTATTCACATGTGAAGGTTGGCATATTTTTCCATGGTGGATACTTTGTATTTCATTATCATTCCTCTGATGTGGAATGTGGCATATCCTTCTTTGTATTTACTCCTTCCTTTATCATGATTCACCCAAGTGGTGTGGGGCGTAGATCCTTTGTTTACCATTCTTCCTTCATGATTTCCCTTCCATGTGAGATTTGGGGCTTAATGTTTTATTGTCTCCTTTATTTATCATTTGAAATAAATAAATGTATCCTCGGCTTGTTGAAGTAGATGAATTTGGGTGTAATCTTGTGTGCAGGCCTTTTATGCCTCCTTGGTTTGGGATGTTATGTATGTATGTGTGTTGAGAGGATAGCTTATTTAATATTTTGTATGTGAGGATGTTTATAAGATGAGAATTAATGAGAATTGAGAGAATATTTATGAGATTATACTGTATTCTTTTCATGAGGTTGAGTGTTGTAAGGATTATTGAGTCCTTTATGTGAATATATTTTAATATTCATGCAATCGTATTCACATGTGAAGGGTGGCACAATTCTACTTGGTGGAGCCTCCATCCCTTATTATCATTCCTCTGATGTAAAATGTGGCATAGAATTATCGATATTTACTCCTCATTCCTTTATCATGATTCATCCAATTGGATGTGGGACATAGATGCTATATTAACCATTCTTCCTTCATGATTTCCCCTCCATACCGATGTAGAAAAAATAGGCCAACTTTCAGAGGCCTTAAATTTTGACCCATAGCTCCATTTAAACTCTTCCACATGAGGAATTTCTCCATGTTATTCATCCAATCTATTAACTCCTCTAGTTTTAAACTATATCCATAATGTAGAACATCAACCTTGACTCCTTCCTTCCAAATCCTGAAACATCCTCTCTTCCATTGATGGTGGATACTCTTGTTGTTCTTCTTTATGAAATTCTTCATCACAATATGTGTCTTCCTCATCAATACCTTCTCTTCTCTGTTGATTGGTGATAACCTCTATTAATTGTTAAACTTGCCTTTACAATTTTTGTAGGTCCAATTCATCTATACCATACCTCCTCATCCTCTCACCATTATTGTCTCCTGAAATATTTAAAATTGAAATAATCACAAGCCCAAACCATCCTTAAATAAGCCTCAACTCATAAATTAGAGTTTACATGCAAAATTTTTTTTTTAAAAAAAAATCTAAAAAAAAATGCCTATTTTTAAAAACACCCAAAATAGCCCAAAAATATCCAAAAATATCCTAAACTCTATAATTATACTATGTGATGAAATTCAACCAAATTTGACTTCTGATTCTAAAAATATACACTTTCTAAAAATAGAAAAAAACTTGAAAAAAATCATTAAATCACAGGTTTGAACACTCAGATGATCTTATATGACCTCTAAAAAATTATTAAAAACAAGGGTAGGCCATTTTAACCACATAGGGAAGCAACAACCTTTTTTCATATGGTCATTTTGGTGCATGGAAGAGCTCAAACAGAGCTCATGAGTCAAAAGTTATGGCATCTAAAAGTTGGCTTATTTTTTCTACATCACATTATGAGATGTGGAGCTTAATGTTTTATTTCCTCCTTTTTTTCCTATTTTATAAAAATTGGATGTATCACAAAGTGGCTTGTGCGATTCTTTTGGAATCATCCTTGGCTAGTGTACGCAGAGAGAGAGAGAGAGAGAGAGAGAGAGAGAGAGATGAGAGAGAGAGAGAGAGAGAGAGAGAGGAGAGATGAGAGAGTGAGAGAGAGAGAGAGAGAGGAGAGAGAGAGAGAGAGAGAGGAGAACCTTGGTAGAGCTTTTGTGAAGTAATAAATTGAATACATATCCTATGGAATTTTAAAGATTTGTTTGTAATTATTTATTGTTGATTAATTCAAAATTTTATTAATTTATGAGAATATTATATTGCCTTATGAGTTAAATTTGTGAGGAAAGAGTGAGTTGTGGTTGTAGGCCACATCAAGTGGTATAAGATCTTTGGGATTTTAAGCTCTATGGAGTGTTGACTCCATCTATTGATATAAAAGTAGGTAATATTCATGTGGAGAGGATATATCTATATTACATATGTGAATGCATTTGTATTTTTTAGGTATGAAGATGAAGATTAAGGAATGAAGGAACGCCTTTGCTATGTGGGATAGAAGGTTCAGAAAGAATCTGGTATGGATAGCTAAACTAGAGATATGTTTTGAAGAGTGATAATATTGAAGACCCCATGATGGTAAAGATTACAAGTAATAGGATGAGTGTATTTCAATCTGATTTTTGGTAATATCCCAAAGTAGAGAGAAACAAAAGAGGAAAGAAGAACGTGTGTGAATGAGAGAACATGGTTTACATGTCAATGGGTGAGTTTGTGCACCTAAAAATGCAAAGAGAGTGGATGGAGAAATCTATTTAAGAGTTTTTAGTGATGTCATGGTGATGTGATGGAGGTGTCCTGGTGAGTGAATGAAGAACCTTGATAGCCTAGGTAACAATGCCAAAGTGTGCAATGTACTTATCCTAGTGTGCTTATAGTTGGCTTACTTAATCTTCTATTTTGGCATGGTTATAGATGTTTAAGGATGAGTATGGTTATTATATCATGTGAAAAAAGGTTCTTAATATGTTATATATTGATTTAATATATTGTGTGCATAAGTATAATTCATCTAGTAATTGATAGTTTTCATCTAGACAGTTTGGGTCTAGTGGCAGAAAATCTATGTAGGTAGTTTGATGACATCACCATTGCCATGTGTGGATGAGTTAGAGAGAATTTGGTCATATGGTTGTGATTAAAATTTGGACCTATTTTTTTATGTGTTAAATATTAGTTCATTTTCCTAAGAAAAGTTAAATATATGTGGGTGCAAATTTGAGATCAGGCATTTTGACAATGTTTTCCCATACTTGGCCACATTTACAAAGTGGAAAGAAGAGTTGAGTAAGAATTTTTATGGTGGCATATATCACACATGTGAAGGTTTCAGGGATAAATTTTTCACATGGTTTTGATTCTTCATATGTGAGGAGATCATATGGTCCAAACTTGAGCACATGCAAGTGAGCGAGTCAAAAGTTAAGATTGTGTAAAGTTGGCCTTCCACGCATATTTCAAAGGTTCCCACACTTCATCATTTATGCACAAGTTAAAGTTCAAGCAAGATCCATAGTGCACATTTTTACAAGAATTAAGGAAGAAACAAGATGAGGATAGGTTCATTATGTTTTATGGCTGAGCAAAGGTAAAAGATAAGGATCCAATGAAGAGTGGGTGTTCATACAGAATAATCAAATGCTGATTGTTGACATTTAAAGCCCTGATTGGTCCATGAAGAGTGATGGAGTGTGTTCAGTCATTATTTATAGGGGTGCACAATATGAGGTCATAGTTACTAAGTTCTAACATTTGAGCATTGACACATATTCATTAAAGTTCAGATAAGATCCACGGTGTACAATTGATTTAAGTAGTGAGGACACAAGATGCAATTTTATTGTTTGATGTTTAATTGTGATTATTTTGAATTTAAAATATTTTAATTTTGCAAAGGAAAAATACCAATGTCTATTTTTTGTGCCATATAATAATGATCTATGCAAATATATCCATCATGTAAAATTGAAGAGGATTCAACAATGCCATATATAATTGAAATTGTAGAGGATTTGACAATGCATCTAGAAATATAAATTTGAAGGTTTAATTGTATATACAGACAAAGTTATTCAGATCTAAAGTTGAATATTTGTTTGTGTATGTTATGCAAGTAGCCAAAGAAGGGTATTTGAGTTTATTTCGATATTATTTCAATATGTACTAATGAATTGGCTATTGGGGAGTGTTTTAGAATCCATGAGTATTCTCTATGTGTATTATGAAGGATTAACCAATCATATGTAGTATGAATAAAGTTTTAGAAGTTGATTGTGTTTTCATTCATAATGACTATGTGTATAGAGAAGTGTTTTAGCTAATTGGGATTTACCATAAGAGTGTTTTGGTGGTTGAGATAATTCAAAAATGCCAAAAGGGTCACTTATAATGGGTTCATGATTTTGTAAAGTGTTTATGTGTTCTTAGTTTGCTTGGAGATGTGTCAAAGAGTTGAATGGGTGTCTATAGGACCTAAAAGTAACTTAGGCCTATTTTAAAGTGGATTATGCTTAAGTGTGATCCATGTGAGATGCCTTAAGGTTTAATTCATGTATTTTGGAAGATAAATATTATTTTGGACTTGATAGTTCACGATCACTCTATATATAGTGAAACCAAGTGTGTTAGTTTCTAGACTAGTATGTGGAAGAGTTGTGTAAGGTAGATGTGAGATTTGTGAATTGAATGATATGTAGTGTGCCTATTGGTCAAGTTAATATGCTAGTTCTATTTAAATTTGAGGAAATGTGAAGAGATTTGAGTGTGCATATGAGGACTATTTAAGTGAAGAAGAGTTGGTGACATGCCTATGTAAGAGGATTTTTTGAGATAGAGAGAGTTTTTATAGGGGCTATATAAATAGAGATCCATCATCAGGTGTTAAAGATACCATTTATAAGGTGGAGATATTCAAAGGAAAGTCCAAACTACTTGGTCTTAATTAGGAGTAGTTGTTCCTTCTGAAACTGGTGTTTCCCTATATATACCTTTGGTCAGGAGGATATGATCAAGGTTTGCTAGTCTAAAAGGGTTGATCAGTCTCTTTTTTATAACTTATTTTAGGATAGTAGTCCATTTGTTTTGTAGGCTTGAGAATGATTTTTATTTCCCATGAGGGTTTCCCACAGGAACTATGTGTTATGTGTTTGATCTTGTGTATGCATTGAATGTATGAACTCTCTTGTTAATGTTTCTTGATCAAGTTGATATATGTTAATTGGTTAATATTTTAAAGGACTAAAATTAAAATTAAAATATCTGGGCTCACTAGTTCAACCCTTCCCCTCCTAGTGATTGTACCTATAACAATTGGTATCAGATCAGTTCCTTTGATAAAAGATTAATAGCTTGAATGTGATTCAAAGTATAAAATAGGTAGTGATCAAGGAGACTTCTCTACTAAGAAAGCACCAATGTTCAATTGATACAATTATGTTTTTTTAGTGTGAAGATGAGGTCATACATTATGTCTCTAGGGTTTGATGTATGGAAACATATTGTGGATGATTATGTTGCTCCTACTATATGTCCATCTAGTATTGTAGAAAAGCAGTTGTTTGAGAACAATTCCAAGGCAATAAATTCCATCACCTATGGTCTTACAAGAGCTGATTTTACTAAGGTAATCCATTACTAATTTGCTAAAGAAATATGAGACAAAATGCATATCATTTATGAAAGATATTCAAAGGTAAAGCTTGCTAAGTTGCAAAATCATAAAAGGCAATTTGAAAGTCTCAAGATGAACAAAGAAGATATTTTCACATCCTTTCTATAGAGAGTTGATGAGATTATGAACATCATCAAAGGTCTTGGATAAAACCTTGAAGAGGTTATTATTTTTCAAAAGGTATTAAGGTTTATATCCCACAAGTTTGATCCAAAAGTATCTTCTATAGAAGAGAGTCATGACCTTACTCAATTGAAGATGAATCAGTTACTTGATACCCTTGTTGCCTATGAGATGAGGAATAATGATGATATACCACAAAATAAGGAAGAAAATTTTAATACTAAAATGAAGACAAAGAAGAAGTTCTAAGGAAAGAAACTCAAGGAGGATGATATTGTTGATATAGATGAGGATAAACTAATTTCTTTCATTTCAAGGAAACTGAGAATATGTTTAGGAAAGTATAAAGGTAAGCTACCCCTAAAATGCTTCAATTGTGGTGAGATAAGACATTTTTCTAATAAGTTCCCTCATAAGTATAAGAATGCTGATGATGAAGAGCATGATCAAGGTCATGATGATGGCAAGAGATCTTTTAAGTCTACTGAAAGCAAAAAGGGATTCATAACGTTTGACAACAAGAAGAAGTACTTCAAGGATAAGAAAAGTCTCTATTCTAAAGAAGATTGCATCTCATCAAATGAGAGTGAAGACAGTGACACAGAGTGTGATCATAAATATGATGGTCCTATTGAAGATATAACCCTTTTCATGGATGAGGAAGGAAGTGTCTTATAATAAAAAGATTCTAGTTGGATTTATTAAAATGATAATGAAGATGAGGTGGAGTATGAGACTACATTGACTAATGTTCATGAGGAACTGAAGATTGAGAAGAAAATCAATAAGAAGATGAAATATAAACTAAATGACTTTGAGAATCAATTCAGTGTGCTTGAGGCAATAATGTGTGAAGATGTCAAGGAGCATGAAGATATGATCAAGCATCTTAGTTGTCAATTATAAATTTTGTCTACAAGCCTATAAACTAAAAAATAAAAATGTGCAAGGTATTTAATTGAAAATGAGTCATTGAAATTTGAGTAAAAGAAGGTATATAGTAAGGTAATATCATTTTTGAGATTTGAAATGAGCTTAAGTGATCTAGATAATAATTTGAATGATCAAAAGCATGTAAGTGATAGAACTGGTCTTAGATATAATAAGAACCAGAGACTGCAACTAAGGACAAGATGAAGACTAATGTGAACAACGACAATCAGCCTTTGAAGGCAAAACATCAAATATGGAATGATGGTGAAAATATATTTAAGATAGATCAAATAAAATAGCCAAATTCCATGAGGCATGAAAATTTCAATGGTTATTCCTATACTTGTCATTAGTTTGGGCATAGAGCTAGAGAATATAGAAGACCTGTTAAGAATGAATTTGCATGAAACTATGATGGGGGTCATCAATCAAAATGTCTAAGAAAAATTGAGTGCTTCAACTATCATGATATAGGATACCTTGAAAAATATTATACATTTAAGGTAATACAAGTTGATTTTCCATCAAGGAATATGGTTTACTACAACTGTGAACAAAGAGGTCACATTGTCCGATTCCACAAGCAAAGGCCTACGAGACAAAATAGGTTTTATCAAGCTCCTAGAGTGCAAGATAGAAGGCAAGTGAACTCATGGAGACCAAAGGTGGTAAGTATGAGTTATGATGAGACTATAATTCCAAGTAATCTATTTGCTATGGTGGAGAATACCACATAATGTGAAAAGTCCCAAGAGCTCTCATTGATTGTTCATGTTGAGAATGAAGAGACCAAACTCAAGGAGAAGACAAATATACTAGTTAAGGATAGTCCTGAGATGTGTATGGATTGAAATGAACATCCTATTGTTGTTGAACAAGCATCATTCAAATAATATCAAATGTTTTACCTAGTGTTAAGGTTCCAAGCTACAACATTAATGCTTCAAATGAAAAGGTATGTCAAGATTCCATAGTTGCTCCATGTGTTGTAAATTATATCTTTGAAGAAAAGGAGAGTTATATATAAGAAGAACAAATTATCATAGTTTAGGATAAGAAGAAGAACAACAAAAATAAGAAGTTTTATAGCTGGAAGAGGATTATAGTCATTACTGAGGAAATGTGGGCCATTCCTAGCTTCACATTTTTTTAGAGCATTGTGGTGCAAAGGATGTCTCTGTCTCTATTTCTTAAGAGAATCATTTTAGTGGAAAAATGAGTGTTGATATAGTATTCTTGAGATGGTCTTATAAGACTGGAGTTGAGTGTTCTCAGCTGAAATACGTATGTTCAAATGGAAAATGTGCTAAAGTAATGGCATGATGTTGATAACTATATATGGAAGCAACTTTTAGGGTTAAATTGAAGGTTCTCAAATGGAAAAGGAGGATTTGTGATTTTTCATGATGATATTTTTGCATAGAAACATCTGTTGACATTATTCTAGCATGGTCTAGGTGGTTTTGTATTCTAAAACTATGTTGAACTATTTGGATATTTTTGTTAGCTCTTGGGTTTCCCAATTTCTGCTTAAGATCTTGCAATTACTAAAATGGGTTATAATAAGTCAAGTTTTCCAATGATGTGTAAGCTCAAATATTTGTCTAGAAGTGTGTAATGGTTGTATCTAGGTGTACAAGAAGTTTCAGAGGTGGACGTTGACTAAAAGGTGTTGTGTTAACTTTGCTTGTTTTAAGATTCTAAGGTTTTGGGCTCTACTAGAAAAGTCATATACCTTATGATTTAAATTCTAAAGATTCTTAATATATTTAATGGGCCAAATGGGCGGTCAAATAAAGTTTCACAAAGATTTGAATGTTTGTGGTTCTCAAGTTATTCAAGTTTTTGTCAAGTTGGAGGCCTAATTGGATAGTATATTACAGAAGATGATTGAGTTGTTGTAAATTGGTTTCCTTTAGGCGGCATATGATATTACTATATATATGAAATTTCATGTCTTGAAGATGTATCTAGTGAAAGGTGT
Organism: Torreya grandis; assembly: GCA_037957365.1. Taxonomy (NCBI): domain Eukaryota; kingdom Viridiplantae; phylum Streptophyta; class Pinopsida; order Cupressales; family Taxaceae; genus Torreya; species Torreya grandis. Next base: position 540,967 of record JARHVA010006476.1, on the reverse strand, counting down.
CGACTATGCAAGTTCCAGGTAGGGAAATAAGAAGTCTAAGACATGCCTAGTGTGAAGAAGTTTGCTTTTTACTCAGTTAGTACACAATAGTAAGGTATGTTTATTTCATGGAGAATTATTACGTTGATTGATATTATTTTTATTATTTTTTGAGTGGAATGAATTTCTATTAATGGTCCTTATGGTATCTTGAGAGAGAAATCTAGTAAGCCTTTATGTTGGTTCCTCATGTTGTATGGAGATTTGAAGATGTTCAAAAGGTGAAATGTATCAAAAATATTAGGGGGAGTTATTATTAGATGTATCTTGGTAATTTACATCATATTTTAGTGTTTTGTGTGTTCTTTCTTCATTGGTTGCAGTGCTTGGTTGAAGAAGAGTGTTGGCATGAAGCAAGAGGAAGTTGTCAAGGCAAGAAGAGGTAGGCTCAAAGTAAGGAGGAGTTTGTATCATATTTATAAGATGGCCATTTCATATTTTAAAGGATTTTAAGGTCCTCAAGATAAGTTTTCTCCGACTTGACCATTATGTCAAAGGGGGATAATGTTCCTATTGTGGGAGTGCTTCAAGAGAAATAAGGTGAGTTGTATTTTGCTATATATGATGTTTGTTGACATCAATGACAAAGGGATATATTGTTAGAGTCTCGTAAGTTATGTTATGGTGATGTCATGGAGGTGTCGTGGTGAGTGGATGAAGAGGTTTGATAGCCTAAGTAACTATGACAAAGTGTGCAATGTGTTTATCCTAGTGTCCTTGTAGTTGGCTTGGTTAATCTTCTATTTTGGCACGATTAGAGATGTTCAGGGGTGAGTATGGTGATTGGATCATGTGAAAACATTCCATAAGATGTTATATATACTTTAAGATCACATATACATAAGTATAATTTATTTGGTAGTCCATAGTCTTCATCTAGATAGTTTGAGTCTAGTGGTAGAAAATTCTAGTAGGCAGTTTGTTGACATCACCATTACCACATGTGGATGAGTAGGAGGAGTTGGTCATATGGTAGTGATCACATTTTTACCTAGTCTTTATGTGATAAATCTATGTTCATGATCTTTAACACATTCAAATATATGTGTGTGAAAATTTGGGCTCCCAGGCATATTTTGGCAATATTTTACCATACTTAGCCAAATCTGCAAAGTGGTAAGAAGAGTCGAGTATGAATTTTGATGATGCCATATATTACATGCATGAAGATTTTAAGAGACATTTTTACCATGGTTGGATTATCTTATGTGAGAAGATCATATCATCCAAATTTGAGAACATGTGAATGAGAGAGGTAAAAGTTATGACTGTGTAAATTTAGCCTTCCATGCGTATTTTGAAGGTTCACATAGTCATTTTTGCACAAGTTAAAGTTCAAGCAAGATCAATGGTATGTATTATTCTAAGAATTAAAGAATTAGTGAGATGATGATAGGTGCATGATTTTTAATGATTGAAAAAAGGTAAAGAATAAGGATTTAATAATGAGTGGGTGTTCATACAAACTGATCAAACTGTAAGCATTGATATTTAAAGACCTAACTAATATATGGAGATTGACAAACTACATTGACTCAAAGTTTATAGGATGTATGAGATGAGATCAAAGTGATTGGCATTTAGTTTTTGAGAATTAGTGATTATACATTAATGGTCAGACAAGATCAATGGTGTGTAATTGATCTAAGTAGTGAGGACATGAGATGTGAGCTTAGTGTTCAAAGTTTAACCATGACTGTTTGAATTTCAATATTTGAATTTTGTAAAGGAAAATACCATTGTCTAGTTTTTATGTCATATATTTCAATATATGTAATTTTTTTTCATTGTGTAAAAATTGAAGTTGTAGAGGATTACAAGGTGCATCTAGCAATATGAATTTGAATGTTTAACTATATATATATAGATAAATATATTCATCTCTAAAGTTGACTGTGTCTTCGTGCATATTTTGCAAGTAACCCAAAAAGGGTATTTGAGCTTGTTTTGATATTATTTTAATATGTCTTGATGAATTAGATATTGGGGAGTATTTTATACTCTCTATAAGGATGCTCAGTGTGCATTATGAAGGATTGAATAATCATATGCAGTATGAACAAAGGTTTTGAAGTTGACTGTGTTTTCATTCATAATGACTATGTGTACAGAGAAGTATTTGAGCTAATTGGGCTTTAGTAGAAGAGTGTTTCACTGACAGTGATCATTTGAGGATGCCAAAAGGGTCATGAAAAATGGGTCCATGCTTTTTAAAAGTGTTATTGTGTTCTTAGTTTTCTAAAGGATGTGTCAAAGAGCTAAAGGGGTCTCCATAGGACCTAAAAGTGACTTAGGCCTATTTGAAACTGGATTGTGCTTCAATGTGACCCATCTGAGATGTTTTAAAGGTGAAATCATGTATTTTGGCTAACAAGTATTATTGTGGACTTGATAATTCATGATTTCACTATATATATTGAAACCCAAAAATGTTTGTTTGTAGACTAGTATGTGGAAGAATTGTACAAGGTGGATGTGAGAGTTGTGAAGTGAAGGATAGGTAGTGTTCCTATTGGTTGAGTTAATGTGAAGAATAGTTTGTTGACTATGTACATGACCTATAGGTTATGTTCCTAATGTTAGGGTAGTGCTCTTAAAATTTGAGGATATGTAAAAAGGTCTAAGTGTGCATATGAGGACTGCTTGAGTGAAGAAGGAAAGAGTTTGTGGCATGCCTATGTGAGAAGACTATGTCAGATATAGAGAGAGTTTGTGAAGGGTTTAGATAAATAAAGATCCATCATCAAGTTCTTAAGACACCATTTCTAAGGTGGAATTATTCAAATGAGGGTCTAAATCACTTGGTCTTTCTTATGGGTGGTTTCTCCTTGTGAAATAGGTGTTTCACTAAATACCTTTGGTCAAGAGGATAGGATCAAAATTTTTTGGTATAAAATACTTGATGAGTCTCTTGATTGTAAGTTCTTATAGGATAGTATTCCATTTATGTTTCAGGCCTAAGAGTGAGTTTTATTCCCCATGAGGGTTTCCCATGGGAACTATGTGTTATGTGTTTGATCTTGTTTATGCATTAAATGTATGATCTTCCTTATTAATGCTTCTTGATCAAGTTGATATATACTCATTGGTTAATAGTGTAAATGACTACAATTAAAATAGATGCACATGAGATTTTTGAATGAGAGAGTGCACGTGTGGAGAGTTTGATGGAAAAGGAAATGATATATAATGTATCCATGGGAGAAAAGATACAAGTAGGTATGTTTTGTGATGTGGAATATGATCCAATAGGTGATTGGATGGTAGATAAAGAAAGCCAAGTGGGATTTTGGTAGAGGTAGATTGTTAGTGGTGGGCTAGAGCTCACATGGGATGATAAGATGCATGGTAGAGCATCTTTATGGAGGAGATCAGTTTTGGATGAGAGGTGTGATCCTATCAATATAATTTCCAGTGGGTGTCATCTGATGATTGTTTGTGGTGCATTGGTGTCCATGTATACATCCATTAGTATATGAATGAGGGTTTGGAGTAGGAGGACGAATTCAAGGCTAGTGTGTAGAAACTAGAAGTGGAGATAGAAAAAGAGTATTATCTAGGTGCATGTGGTGTATTAGAAGTGGATGCCAAGGTCATTACATCAGGTGATTGAAAGGGTGGTTCTACCATTCATCCGCTCTATGTGATCAAAAGATCACATTATTTAACTTGGATATTTGATGCAGGAGCATCCTAGGGATCAAGAAATCTTGCATTACCAAAAAAAAGAGTGGTGTGCTTTCTTTCATTTTTTTAAAAATAAGTGACATGGATACAATCATGATAAATCATAAGAGCTGATTTGTTTTCAACTAGAGGAGAATGATGTGGCAGAAAAACACTATTCATGTACCACTATTCACTGATGATGTGGCTGATACTATTCACCTTGGTGAGGTGTGACAACATTATAAGTGATTGTATAGTTGGCATGGGGTACATTTCTATGGAGTTACATGGATCACATGGTGGTAAACCAACCTTGTCTAAAGATATGCTCTTCTCTTTTTACCTTTGACATGTGACTAGCTTTTGCTAATCATCTAATAGTATTCACATGTGAAGGTTGGTGCAATTTTCCTTCTTAGAGCCTTTGTCCCTTGTTATCATTCCTCATATGTGGAATGTGGCATCGAATGCTTGGTATTTACTACGTTTTTGACAATTTATGCAAGTGGATGTGGGGTGTAGATGCTATGTTAACCGTTCTTCCTTCACGACTTCCCCTCTATGTGAGATGTGGAGATTAGTGTCTTATTATCCCCTTTCTTTCTGATTTTCTATAAATGAATGTATCCTTGGCATGTTGAGGTAGTCAATTTTATGAGAAAGGCTTGTGAGATGCCTTTGGAATCGTCCTTGGCTAGTGTATGTCGAGTGTGTGTGTGTGTGTGTGTGTGTGTGTGTGTGTGAGAGAGAGAGAGAGAGAGAGAGAGAGAGAGAGAGAGAGAGAGAGAGAGAGAGAGAGAGAGAGAGAGAGAGAGAGAGAGAGAGAGAGAGAGAGAGAGAGAGAGAGAGAGAAGAGAAACTTGGTAGAGCTTGTGTGAAGGCATGCATTAAAGACATGGTCTATTGAATTCTAAAGCTTTGGTGAAAGCTATTGAAATGTAATGAGTTATTGTTGATTTATGAAAATGTTTATGAATTTGTGAGAATATTATATGCCTTGTGAGTTAAATTTTTTAGAAAGAGTGGGTTGAGGTTGTAGGCCACATCAAGTGGTATCAGAGCTTTGGGATTTTAAGCTCTATGGAGTGTTGACTCCATCATATAGTTCCATAACAAGAAAACAAATTTTGACTGATACTTACAATTTATCTATCTAAATAAGAATAATTAGAAGAAAAAAAAAAGACAACCAATAATGATCAGTGGAAGCTAATACTTGATGCGAACGATCCTCTTATTGATGTTAGCTTGAGTGACAAATCAAATAATCATTCACAATTGCCAACTATTTTAATTGTCTTAATTATATGATATCCATGATTTTTTCTTTATGTGTCCCATTGACCTTATATTTCATTTCTCAAGATAACCTATATCTTTATTTATTTTTTATTACAAAAAATTATATGCCTATTTTTCATTAACTATCTAAAGTCACTTGATATGCTACCTCCATTTGTAAGATTGATATAATGTCATCTTTTAATGTCTCATATCATTCAACTCATTGTGACATAATTCAACTCATTTTTTAAGGAAAAATACCGATTTATTATTTTATATAAGATTTAAAGAAGGCAATTTTCAATCAATAATAATTAGCCATGCCACGTAAGGAGAATATACAGTAAAACATCAAAATCTTGCAAAAGAGCACGCTTTTAAATATTTGTATCAGTGAACCGGATGGGAACCTATTAGTTTTTCGATTCAGATACTTTCTCAAATATGTTTATTTTTCTCCTTTCTAGTTTAAATATGCATTCGCCATAGCAGCCAAATATTACACTGCAAGCGACTTCTCGATCTCGTCACAAGTGGCTGTCGGCAAAGATTTATTTAAAATTAAACTAATCAACTGTATATGATTAATATTGAGAATGAGATATGGAATGCCCACATGGATCTAAACATAGCTAATCAAATCCAAACCTGATACTGATACAAATATTTAATCATATTTCTACTGTCTTTGATGCTTTTTATTTCTGCTTAGTGGTTGCTTCTTATGAACGGCAAAGCCTTCTACAAGATTTTGACACTCATATCGATTGATTAATGTTTTGAATATCTCGCAAAGATTTTGCCATGAAAAGGAATATGTATTGTTTTCCTTTGTTTATTGTTTGATATTATAGAAAGTTGGGAAAAAAAATTTAGTGTTGACTTATTTCACAACGTCGATAAGCGTTCAGCTAAAAGAATGAGCCCGTAATTCCATACCTAATCACCTGTCCATATTGGATTGTGTCGATATTGGATTGTGGAGGATGGATATGATTGTATTTATTTGATGTTTAAGTGTGGCATAGGATAGTTGGTAGAGTGTTGTTGGGTCCGAAGTCTACTATGGCCTGTCGGTGACCAAGGTGTAAATATAGAATGGTGAGTAATCAATCAATTGAAGCAATGGTGCGATTATCTTTTATTTTGCTAACAAATCTTTTTACGAATATTTATCTGCTATGTTCAATGTTATTGATATATATTTTTTTAAATGTTAATATGTAAATAAAGATTTAAATGTTTGTTTGATATGTTATTAACCTAAATTAATATTGTCATTGATAATATTTTGAAAACGTATAATTTATATGAGTTCATCATCAATGAAAGAAATTTGAATAACTTGTTTTGCTTATTTGATGAGATAGTAAGCCCTGTTCGTTTGATATATCTACACATATAAAATAGAGATTGAGCATGAAATTATTATCAAGTGAGATATGTTTGAATCAATGTCTTTGTGTAAATGTGGCAAGCATATTTTATTTGTTTCAATTTTCTTGCTAGTAATGATAATAAATTTTAATTATTTTAATTAATATGTTTCTTCATGCCTTAAAAGTATCTATAGATCTACAAATTCATGGCTTCATTCTTTGCAAAGCCTTTTTTGGTTACTATAAGGTGGTTGAGGTTATCATCAAATCAATCTAAGATCTGTTTTGTGAATAACACTAAGAATTGGATGCCTCTTATATTTTTACGATAGTTATGTCATTTTATGACATAAAATTATTGGCTTCTTGTAAATGGATCTTTGTGAATGGATTATGACTCTTTTTAGGGTTTAAGTAAAAATAGATTCTATATTTAAAACATTATCTTGTTTTAATAGATTTGCATGTATATACTAGATATCTATCATGCGATCATTGTCCAGTAAGTTGAGCTCGAATAAGTCTATCTTCTTAAATCTGGGGAGAATATTTTTTCATCTTAATTTTCTTGCCAACACTATTTTTGAATGTATTTAATCTATATGCTTGTTCTTCTCAAAAAATAAATTGTATAGGTCTTTAGATTCATGATTGTATTCATTCTTTAGCCATGTTTTGTAATTACAAACACACATCTATTTTTAGAATAAAATGAATAATTTCTTATGCCTTCTATAGTTCTCTTTTTTTGATAAGATGGAATCAATATTTTATTTTAAATAATTTTTTGTTAATGGTAAACAACTCATCCTTAAGTTAATGTAAAAATAGGTTGTGGGTTCTAGTTATTACATTATTTTGATAGAGTCATGATTTTATTCTTTTCATAATGATGTTTTGTCATTACAAGCATACATCTATTCGTAGAATAATAGGAAGAATTGGTCGTGCCTTTCATAGTACTTAGTTTTTCGATAAGATGAAATCAATATCTTATTTTAAACAACTATTTATGAATGGTAAACAACTTATCCTAGGGTTTATGTAAAAATAAATTGTAGGTTCTAGTTATTACATTGTTTTGATAGCTCAAAGTGCATATATGATTTTGTATTTTTAATTTAAAATATTTTATTATTATTTTTAACTTATCTTATGCAATATTGTGATTTCATTCTTACCAAAGATCTTATTTGTATTTAGAAGATACAATTTATCTTCTGAATAACACAAAGTAATGGTTGTATTTTTTTTTGGGTGCCATGTTGTTTCATGGCAATGAATCATTAGTTTTCTTTAAAAAAAATATATCTATGAATTTTTTCCTTCCCATCTTAAGGTTTATGTCAAATTGGGTTGTGGGCTTGAAATATTACTTTATTGTGATAAAATAATATGCATAGATGAGAGAATGGAAATGTAGTCATTGTTTTGGTAGTTAAGCTTGAATCAATGTCTTCACTTGCATATGATAATATTTTTATATTTAAGTATTGATATTATATTATTTTATTTATGTGCTTTTTTCCTCATAAACCTTTATACAGTTTTGTAGGGCTATGATTTCATTCTTGTAAAAATATTTTTTTGTCATTACAAGGGTCTTCCTAGGTAAATACATGGACATGTTGGAGTTATTTTTACAACATAATCAATTTAAGATATTTATTTTGAATAACAAAATAAATTAATTGTACTTCTATTGTTACTATAATATTATGTTGTTTGATGATATGAAATCATTAACTTTTATACACATATATTTACTAATATCATTTTGTGTTACTAATATCCTCCATTTATTTCTTTAATACTCCTGATGCTATTCAACACATGATTGGAGCTATTCTTAGATTCCAATCACAACCTCTCCTAGTGACTTATCTGGGGGTTCCCATTGTGATTGGTAGGCAGCCCAGGCTCTTTTGGCAGAACATTCTGGATAAATTAAGGCAGCGAATCAACCATTGGACCCATAGGTGGTTCACTACGGCGGGGCGGGTGCCTCTTCTCTAGGCGGTTATTCAAGCTCTACCCATTTACCGGAGCATGGTCCAAGCTGCTCCGATGTATTTTCTTAGTGAATATGATGCCCTCTCCCAGCAATTTCTTTGGAGCAGTAATCTTCGGAATTCAAAATGGAGCCTGATTAATTGGGCCACTGTTTGTAGGCCTAAAAGGGAGGGAGGGCTTGGGCTCAGATCGGCTATCTTGGCTAGCCAAGCTCTTGCGGCTAAGCTCTACTGGCGGTGGTGCACCAACCAATCCCACCTTTGGGCCCGTATCTTGGCTTTGAAGTACTTTTCGGATGCTAATCCGGTGGAGATCCCCAGGTTCGCAGTTGAGGGAAGAGGCTCCATGGTGTGGAACACCCTCAAGCTTGGTGCTCCCTTAGTGTAGTCCAGCCTTTTTTGGATTTGCAACAATGGAGCTGATACGCTTTTTTGGGATGATTCTTGGAAGGGCGCTCCCCCTATCCTTGTCTCCCATCCTCACTTACAGGACCTTTGTGATGTGTTTAGAAATGCGGGATGGAGTACAGTTGAGCATTATAAGGAAGCGTACCAGGTGGGGACTGCCATTTCTTATAAATGGAAAAAGGAGGATGCCTGGCCTGCTGGAGGGACCCTGGAGGATAGACAGTTTTTAGCCCACATTATTAATAACAGGGGATGTAGTTCTTTGAGAGAGAGGGACATTCTGGCTTGGGGAGGTGATTCCAGCAGTCAATATTTGGTCTCTTCTGGGTATCAGGCGCTGACAAAGAAACATTATGGTGAAACTGAATTTCTCTAGAGCAAGAAAATATGGAATTTGGCTGCTTGGCCGAAATGTAATTTTTTCTTATGGACTCTTACCTACAGGCGCTGCCTTACCTAGGACAATCTCTTAAAAAGAGGTTTTCAAGGGCCCTCTGTTTGTGTGTTTTGCAGAGACAGCGAAGAGGATGGGGAACATATCTTTTTTCAATGTATTTTTGCCAGAAGTTTATGGCACCTATGGTGGGACGCCTGGGGATGCCTGTGTTGGCATGCTATGTCTGTGATTCAGTTCTGGCAGCGCCAGGATAAGCCTCCTAGCAGGGCGCAAATTTTGCAGAATCCCTGGGCTGTGGGTCCTACTTTCATCCTCTGGCACCTTTGGATTGAAAGAAACAGGAGAATCTTCCAAGAGCATAGTTTGAATTTCAGAGAGGTTTGGTCTAGAGTACTTAGCGCCCTTCAGGAAACGTTCCAGGTGAATGGCAGCCACTGGGATGATTTGGAGCAGAACGACGCCTTGGTGCTGGTGCGTCTCTCTCCCTGCACGCCTTTGGGGATGCCCCCCTATGGCCAAGCGTGACCCCTGCATTGTGGTAGGTAGAGGATGCGTCCCATTTGTAGGCTGGGTAAATGGACGCCACCCGTGGAGGGTGTTATGAAGATCAATGTTGATGGGTCGGCTAGAAGGAACCCGGGCATTGCTGGCATTGGAGCGGTTGGGAGAGATAATATAGGTGCTGTTCATTTCTTGTTCTCTGTTTACCAGGGACACCATACAAACAATTGCATGGAGGCGTTGGCTATCCTGGAGGTGCTGAAAACTAGCTGTCATCAGGGATGGCTCAGTATTATCTATGAGTCTGACTCGCAAGTGGTGGTTAATTTGATTAATAATTGCAATTTAGACAGTGTGGATTGGAAGCTGGCCTTGATCATTAAGCAGATTCAATAGATAAGCTCGTCGTTCGAGTTGATTTCTTTTAAGCATATTCCACGGGAGCGGAACAGTGTGGCGGACCGTCTTGCTAAATGGGCCATGGAACATGGGCCGGATTGGGCTATTCACAACCAGCAGGAGCTTCCTGAGGGATTATCCCCGACTCTTGCTCATCTTCTAGAGCACGATATGAATATGTAATTTCCCATTTTTGGACTTGTTTGAATAAAATTTTACCCCCTTTTTAGTTGCAAGTATAAATTATAATATAATCTTATTAAATTATAATCATATTATATCAAATTATATATATTATTTTATAATTTTTAATGTTGTAGACTATTAACTATAATATAGATACATCCTCTATTGCTTACATCAACATTTTGTTGAATTTGAAACTTACATGAATGAGAAACTCAAAGAAACACAACCTCCTATATTGATTTGAGTGCAGTTAGTCATTTCTTCCACCTAAGCATTGTGGCGTGCAACTATTGTTTCTCTTATAGCTGAATAATTTTTTTTGGGTTGTTTAATTAAAATGCCCATGCCCATTTTTTCCTAAAATCTTGTGTATAACCGAAAAAAAAAAAAAAAAAAAACTTAAATTTAATTAGTCATTTTTTATTTTTCATATTTTATGATGACTTCTTAATCAATTAAGAGATGCAAAATTTATGTCCTGTATTTTTTTTCTCTTATGACTTCTTAATTCATTATAAACTGGCCGTGTCTATAGACATTACCAAAGGCACCGAGGTTATGTTAAACTGCATCGAAATTTTCTATTTTTCCCATCCATCGTGTTTACGGACCTACACCCATGCTGAAAGTTGACGTCATTAATAAATTCACCACCAATTTGGGGCCTCAAAAGAATTAGCAACACTCAAGATTTTGAATCTCAAACAATATATTTGTGCTTCGATTTCAACATCGTCCTCCTCAGAGATCTCAACAACCACCCCACCAATATCATATAAGTTTGTTTCCCTCATAGAAACTAATTTAACTTGCTTTAATTTTATCTAAATAAATTCAATATTTTTAATGATCCGTAAAATTCATGTCTGAATTAATTTTTAATGATCCCCAATTTTTTTGACTGATAGTTATTTTGATTTTGTTATTTCAAAATATTTTATGAGATGTTTTTTTTCACTGTTATTTTTTAAAAAATTCTGAAATTTTTTTAATCAACAGATACAAACGTATTTCAAAGACATGGTGGGAGTGCAATATTTTAAAAAGATTTTATAAAAACATAAATAAATAAATCCTCCCCAATTATTGATTGCTTTTAATGATTTAGAAAACACAGAAATTGGGTAAGCTAAGTTCATATATATATGAAAATTCCATACACATGAATTTTTTCTTTCTCAAAATTATTATTTATGATTTTTTTTTTAGAAATTTGAAAAAAAATTGCTAAAAATTTATAGATGTATCAAGGAATGAGTTTTTCTCAATTTCTATTAAAAAATGAAGATAATTTCTCTAAAAATAGTGACCTTACAAATTCTGTTTATAAATAATTAAAATAAATTAAGCTTGTGATTTTGGACAAGCATTCTAACATTGACATCCTCTACAAGAAGCCGTGCCAATTTTTTTCATAACTTTCTTAAAGTAATAACTTTAGTACTTCCATTTACATGATACAAACATATAAATATATTTATGAGGTTGTTTTCTTCTAACACTTCCTATACCTTCACTGTTTCCTTCCTCTTTTTTATGGTAAATTGTAATATAATTTTACTGTATTAACTCAATTATTAATTAAACTTCAATGACACAATTAATACACATAAATATTATTATATTTTGGAACATAATAATGGAAATCTACAGAGTAAGTGTGTGCTGTGCTAATGGTGCAATGTAGGGCCTCGTTCATGGTGGGACAGTTTCTGTTTTAGGTGCTACGGGGATTTTTCATATATAGATATGTTTAAAAACTTATTATCATAAGTTGTGTCATCTCCATGTCCAAACATACACTTTCTTAGTAGTAAAAATGTATGGTAATTATTATGTTTTATAAATACTTTATAAATTTAAATTCAGTCATACATATTGTAGAATCGTATTGCATATCATGATCAGGTTTAATGCAAATTACTCCAAATCATGTATCTTCCATAATATTAACTTTTTTTACATATTTATCATTTCAATTTCAGCATTGTGTTTCATCACTCATTTCTTTCAAAATGTATTAGGTATGTGATATTTGCGTGAATTATAGAAACTATAACGTATTTTTACTTTTTATTCAACTATTAAGAGGATATGAAGAATATTTCATACACATTTATATATATATTTTTACATGTGAAAAATGTATAATTTTATATGATTTGTATAATGTAATTGCTCATGAATATCAATGTAATGAATGAAAGATCAAATGCTTGCCTCAAATTGGATATAAGAGGAAATACGATTTCAAGAAGGTGAAGACTCATATTCTCTTGTAATTCTATATATCGATCATATATAAAGTGATATGTTAGATATAATAAATAACTTTGAATTAAATATAAGTCTTTAAATTTGTATTATGCAACCTCATTGTGTGCCTTGAGTATGTCTTCTTTATGAGGTAATGTATCCTTTTTATATCTTTTATTATAAGTTTGCCTTAGTGTTGAGAAGGAAAATCCTATTTTACTCATGATGCTAAGATTCATATGTTAATTTGTGAAATAGTACCTCTATAATCAATTCAAAAAAATTGTAAATCACCTTATTATCTATATGACCTGTCTAAATAATATAACATCTTACATGTCCCATTCTAACCCATAATACTAAAAAAATTAGCATATGCTAATGAGTAAATATAGGGACATATAGATACTAAACTCTGACTTATGTAGTACTTCACTCTTGTACACTTGTAAATGCCTCTTTTGGCTATACATTTTAGTTCTACACACATTTGTTGCTGAAAGGCTGACATTGACTATCTCTTTGTACTTAAATTAGTTAGCACTTGGTCAGAGCATTATCATTATGATTACCAATCCTTATATGTTTTGAAAAAATATCTAAACTTTATTATTATCCATCATAACTATTTTTGGGCCTATATCCATTTTATAGCATCTTGGACACTTATATCCTAGATAGACACCTACATTGATTCATGTGTATAATTTTTCTATAAATTGTTCAATAACTAAAAGTCATTAAATTTTTAAATAAAATGAATCCTAAAGTTAACCCAAGTTATTTAATCTAAGATATTTATAGAAGGCATTGGTATGTATACAATATCAACCCTCACCTATCAGTCACCTATAAATCACAAATGACTCAAAAGATAATATACCAAAAATCACTCAATCAAGCATTCAAGTGAGAAAACCTACCTTATTTATACCTATTTCAATATCAATCATAAGAGACATATTTATATAGGTATTAAGAATTTTAAGAGTATCCCATGGCCAATATTTGTTATCTTACAAGCTATGTCTAAAAATAATTACTTATAACACATTACATCATTACGCACATACAAACTAATAGGTAGGCTAAAACTAAAAAAGTGTGAGGCCCTCTTTGTAGTATTGACTATATATTTAGTGCCAATGTACATATGGGTCCTTGTGGAAGCTCAACACCATGAGCCCACTAACTCATTTTTTCATAGTCACTTCAAGGGTGAAGAGATAAGATTTGATTATTGAACAAATGGAGAAAATGCATACATATGATCTAAAAACATAAGAATAAAGGTGACAAAAAACCTAGAAGTCTCTAGTTAGTCATATCAATATCTAGTTAGTATTCCATATAAGACATCTGTGGTAGGGCTAGACAAATTGGGTTGATGAAACTGTCTATATTTGACACAAACATCCAAGTCCAAAAGAACAATATTTATATATTATAATGATTGTTCTAAGCGAATTTTAAAATTTACTTCTACCATATTTCAGATCATACTTGCAAGCACACAAAACACCAAGTTTGATTATTTTTAATTTATTTTAATATCTATCAATAAATATATTTTACTATATTTATTAATCTCAGTTGTATTAATTTAGAATATTATTTCTTTTTATTTTTTATTAATAAGGCTACTCATTAGATTCTTTTACCATCTTGTTGTAAAATTTAATCTAATCCTCTGAACCTTTGAAACCCCACATATATATTATTAGGGTTAAATTTTTCATGAACCCAACCTTTGAGTCGTGATTTGAAAGCTAATCTTCTTGTAGTGTTTTAAAATGTAGTAATTATCTATTTCTAAATTTCATTATCATTATAGATTATTTCCTAGCACACACACATGCGTGGGTGCATGCACGTGCACGTGGATGCACACGCTCACGCGCACATGCACACGCACACGCACACACACAGGCACACGCATACAGACACACACACACACACACACACACACACACACACACACACACACACACACACACACACACACACACACACACACACACACACACACACACACACACACACACACACACACACACATCTTATTTATTATTGTCATGTTAGTATTTGATCATGATACACCATGTTATATTATGCTATGATCACTTACCATTATCATGTTTGAGATAATATACTTAAACATGCCTATAAACATACTTATACCTTTCCTAGTCTACATGATATGCTATGTATTTAACATTTTTTACTAAAACATATTCATAAGAAATAGTATAATAGGTTCATGTTGGTTTCTTATATTTGTCATAATCTTATATTTTCAATATTATTTGATTGTGTTCCTTGCATGATACTATATTGTATTATATTTCATACTTGAGTATTTAAATATGCTCCACTGATTGTGGCCCTTGTTCTTTAGTTTGCCTATTTGTAAATTTGAATATTTCATTATTATTTTTATACGGAAATTTGAATGTCATTATATGCTTTATGAAAATTATAATAAGTCATTTCCCCTTGATTGTGTGGAATTTAAACATTCCCCTTGAATGAGGTCTCTCTGGACCATTTTTACATTGCTCATATTTTGAATGCTCTTGTGTATGTACTTGATTGCTTGTTGAGTTTGGATTGTTACTCTCTATATGTATCCCTGATCTATATTATGCATATTACAATTTTATGTGATCAAATATTGTATGTTTTAATTACATATCTACTTATAAACATTACTCCTATATGTTTTATGATACATACATAGCTTATATAGTTATATTATCCTTTGGAAGTAAGGTAAATACCATATTATATTGGAGGCATGCCATAGTGTCATGGATTCCACAATTTTGCAGTATCAAATTTTAGTGGGTGCATCTAAAAAATGCATGACCTTGACACTTATTCAATTCTCATATTCTCTAGATTACATTGGGGAATGTCATAAAAACATATCCTCCACACTTGCACTGATTTCAAGTTCACCATATTTTATAGTTACATAATTCAAATGTACATTTGTATTGTTATCATACTTAGATTTTAGCTTGAGACATATATAAGGTGTAGATTCCATGCAAAGGGCACCTAAAATTATAAAATAAAATCAATTTCTAGATTTCAAATAATGTTATGAAGTTTTATCATACAAAATGGTCTAATATGGAATTGGTTATTGATCTAATGTATTATAGTAGTTGGTTCACTTTTGTAGGGATGAGTTGATTAAATATCTCAACCTTAAAAAGATAAGTTATATTTCATTAAATTCTCTAACTTTACTAAACTTATATGTTGGATTTTATTAATTCATCCACCCTCATCATATATTTTTTGTGAGTTGATTAAATTTCTCACACCCACCAAATTATGCACATATTTGGGTTGCATAATTGAGATTGTGTGGAATTTAAACATTGTAATATGTCATTTCCCCTTGATTGTGTGGAATTTAAACGTTCCCCTTATATGAGGTCTCTTTGGACCATTTTCACATTGCTCATATTTTGAATGCTCTTGTGTGTGTAATTGATTGCTTGCTGAGTTTGGATTGTTACTCTCTATATGTATCCCTGACCTATATCATTCATATTATAATTTGATGAGATTAAATATTGTGTATTTTAATTACATATATACTTATAAACATTACTCATATATGTTGTATGATACATACATAGCTTAAATAGTTATATTATCCTTTTGATTTAAGGTAAATAACATATTATATTGGAGGCATGCCATAGAGTCATGGATTCCACAATTTCATAGTGTCAGATTTTAGTGGGTGCATGTGAAAAATGCCTGACCTTGACACTTATTCAATTCTCATATTCTCCAGATTACATTGGGGCATGTCATAAAAACATATCCTCGACACTTGTACTGATTTCAAGTTCCCCATATTTCATAGTTACATAATTCAAATGCACATTTGTATTGTTATCATACTTATATTTTAGCTTCAGACATATATAAGGTGTAGATTCCATGTAAATGGCACCTAAATTTATAAAATCAAATAAATTTCTAGATTTCAAATACTATTATGAAGTTTTATCATACAAAATGGTCTGCTATGGAATTTATTATTGATCTAATGTATTACAATAGTAGGTTCACATTTGTAGGGATGTCTTGATTAAATATCTCAATCTTAATAATATAAGTTATATTTCATTAAATTCTCTAACTTTGCTAATCTTATATGTTGTATTTTATTAATTCATCCACCCTCATCATATATTTTTTGTGAGTTGATTAAATTTATCACACCCACTAAATTATGCACATATTTGGGTTCTATAATTGAGATTGTGTGGAATTTAAACATTGTAATAAGTCATTTCCCCTTGATTGTGTGGAATTTAAACATTCCTCTTGTATGAGGTCTCTTTGGACCATTTTCACATTGCTCATATTTTAAATGCTCTTGTGTATGTACTTGATTGCTTGTTGAGTTTGGATTGTTACTCTCTATATGTATCCCTTATCTATATCAAGCATATTATAATTTGATGTGATCAAATATTGTGTGTTTTAATTACATATCTACTTATAAACACCACTCCTATATGTTGTATGATACATACATAGCTTATATAGTTATATTATCCTTTGGAAGTAAGGTAACTACCATCTTATAATGGAGGCATGCCATAGAGTCATGCATTCCACAGTTTCAAAATTTTAGATTTTAGTGGGTACATGTGAAAAATAGATGACCTCGACACTTATTCAATTCTCATAGTATCCAAATTACATTGGGGCATGTCATAGAAACATATCCTCCACACTTGCACTAATTTCAAGTTCATCATATTTCATAGTTACATGATTCAAATGGACATTTGTCAAAACATTATATACATTTGTCTTATTACACACACACACACACACACACACACACACACACACACACACACACACACACACACACACAATATATATATATATATATAATTCGATAAGGGGCAATACCTATCATGTGTTTTTAGCCAAAATAAATCTGAATGGAATTGATCATATAAAACCCCAACAATATCGATTTTGAATTTCTGTGTATTAAATTTTCCTAGTGTATCATAAAATTAATGCTGGATGAATTTGTATCTTCAACCCTACTTTTATATGAGCTACGAGGATTTTATTATGTATACATACATGTGTGTGTGTGTGTGTGTGTGTGTGTGTGTGTGTGTGTGTGTGTGTGTGGTGTGTGTGTACATAGACATACTCTTCTTCCTTGGTGTTTGCATTTAATGAGTTGAGTCGACCCTTATATATGACTGGATATTTTAATACAGAGTCATTTTTTGGTTATGTGAGAAATTAACTTCAATGGTAAAGTTATTCCAAAACTCAAATTTATAGCCTCATTCATTTTATAGAGGTATGGATGTGATTAAATTTTTTTTTTAATATGTTTTTCACATGGTCATTTATATATTCGTACATACCTCCTTATTCATGGAAAAAATTATTTATAATGCCTTAAGATGATTGGATAGTGGTATAAACTTGTCAACCATTCTATATTTTAAAATTGAGGTGAATGAGTATAGTTTTGGGATTTAGATAATTTTCATGCTTATCTTTTTATCCCTTTCAATTTTTCTTCATAACTACCTCAACCATGGTATGTGGTATGAAACATGTTAACACTTGATTAAGTTTTAATTTCTTACTAGTGAGTTGTTTAAATGTGGTTATTGGTCATAATTGTTCACTTTTACTATTGGTAAACAATGCCTTCTTGGATTTACTATGTTTCATTAAATCCAATATCTTTCATTGACCCTATTATGGCTAGATTGCTTGTTAGAGGCTTGAGTTGGTTATTGGATTTGAAAATTTGAGGAAATATGAGAATTTAAAAAAATAAAATTTAGGTTGACATTTCAAAAAATTGAGGCATAAAAAACCATGAACTCAGATTTACATTTAATCTACCTTCCTCAGTTACAAGCAAATAAGCTAAGTAGAACTCTTATGCTCTCTTGGATGAATGCAATTTTATTATCTCATGCATAGCTTGAGTGGTGTACACGCTGATTTTTCTTGAGCACTTGGTTGTGTGTTCAACCTGGTATTTTATTTTTTATTTTTTAGTGTTTTAACATTGAATGGTGTATCATGGCCATGTCAATTATATGCTCATAAATTTTTGGTAAAACATGGATCCTTGATTCCATCATCTAACTATTGGTTGGGGTCATCAGGGCTACCAATGATTGGGCACATCAGGGTCTAACTTGGTATTTTTCAATTAGTAGATCATGTTATTATCTCCTACTGAGTAGATTTTTGTGCTTATGGTTGATAGAGCTAACATATTAATATGTTGTATACTTTTTATTGATCATAATGGCTTCATAATTTAATTTATTTATATGATTATGATATGAGACTTGTATCATGGATTATGGTGATGTGGCATTGATAAACATGCATGATGATGCCTACCATATATTAGTAGCATCATTATTCTTGGGTATGAAACATATATTGACTCCACTATGTAACTTTGATCCTTCATGTTTAATGAATAGTTGTAATATGGTACTCTTGGGCTTACATAATGAATTTTAAAGGGTTTTATTTTTGTTTCTAGATAAAAAGAGTTTAACTATATGATAAGTGATCTTAACGTTATATTTACTAATGTTGTATCTTCACTACTTGACATATCAGATGAAATAATATACAATGTTAATCTTGTTACATTTTGTCATTAAAGGTATCTTACCTTGAGATAACGTATATACTTAAGCCCGAAAGATCTTAATTAAATAAATAAATCTTATATATTTGTATACAAACCGTAGATAAAGATTATAATGATATGCATAAGATTGCAAGTTCATCTAGAATATAATTTGATTGTTAAGATATTGATCTTGATATGACTTTCTCATTGTTTCATTAATGAGAAGTTGGTTTTAATTGATGATGTTTTTGTAAACATGTTAAAGGTTGCTAATAATGATTCTGGTTAATGTATAATGAAATAATGTATAGGCTATGTTATGATTTACAAAATAATATCACTTATTGAATTAACATGTTGAGTTTAAGAAGGATAATATTATCTTATTAATATGGTTTTATTATGTTGTAAAGGAAAACTGAGACATTATGGACTTAATATATCTACTAGGATTACTTACATTTGAAATTCATAAAATCTTATAATCTATTGGAATTACCTATGTATTAGTTAAGTTATGATTTCATGAATAATTTATAATAAAGTGATTTAATAGAGCAATGGATGTAGCTATTCTAATCTCATAGAATGATTTATTTCAGCATGTTAATCACACATTAATGCGTAAAACTACTCTCATGTCTATCCGTATCATGGCTACCTTATGTAATGGTATTAATCATTTATTCTAAAAGTTACTATGAAACTTAATTTGATGGAATAGTTTTCTACAGTCATATTAATTGTCGAGGTCAATGGTTATTTATTCAATTTTCTCTCCTTACATTGGTTATAGATATTTATTTGTGGGTAGTCTCCTTTGATGATTCTGGTTCATATTTAATATGTAACAAAAAATCTACATAGATGGAATAGGAGAGTTATAATGTCCCTTTCCACTTGGTATGCCTACCTACACAACATATGACATTTATGTTTTTAGATGTTAATCACTTATATTTGAAATCTCATTTCAGATTCACTATATAATGAAGCAATGAAGTATGGAAGTTGTTTGCTTTTGAATTAATTATATTGCATTAATATATACTTTAGATTTAGTAAAATATTGATTTAATTTATTTTAGGAATAATATAGTTTTATTCCTATTTTAGTTAAGGGTTTCCATTAATAAATCAGTACAAAATATAAAAATATAGTCTTAATTTATGTAAATTTTTTTCTTTTTCACCTTTTTACAAATATCAATAAATAAGAAGATATATAACTTAGCTAGAAAATAGACTAAGACAGCTAATGCAGAGGTTGAAAATGACTGTGCGGGATTCAGAAGGTGTGATAAACCTAAATCTAGATTTCATTGGTTGAAAAGATAGGAGTGCCAAAAAGTGGACATTTTGGTGTCTATTACTACTGTATGTTCCTTCTACTATTGTCCAAACTAATCACAGAGACCTAAAACATTATAGGTATTTTTTTATGCATGTATGAGTGTGACTATGGAAAACTACTAGTTTGGACATTTTTATATGATTACATTTACCCCCTCTTTATTATAGTGATGCAATAAAGTGAAATACTAGGATAAAGGAAAAATGAAAAGTGTTCCTAAACATACCTATAAAGGTAAAGCCCATGAAAATGTGTGATGATGAATGTGCATAGAGAGAATATAATGAAATGTACATATACAAAATAAAACAAGGAGTAGATAAGTTCTTACTAGACATGCTATGTCTAAAATAATAATATATAAAGTTTGGGTAAAAGAAAGAGGAAAAAAAGGAATGAATACACCTTATTGGGTACACAAACCAATACAAAACTTTTTTTGATGTTGAGTGATGTCGAGTGATTTTAGGTATGTGTTATACCAAGAGTAATATCACAAATAGATCTAAGTGCTCGATTCCTCGAGGGTGGCTCAAGAATACAAACACTGACTCTTTGACTCCATCATTAACCACTATGTAGTGAAACTATGTGATCATGCATGTTTTAACTGATGTTTGGATTGTGTGTCCAATCTCTTTGAGTAGGTGGCTCAATCATATAAAGGCTATCTAGTCCTTTGGCTCCATCATTGCCCACTAAGTGTGAAGTATGAGCTGATATCAGTATAAATGTGTGTCATATGAGATGGCTCATCAATCCCACGAATGCTCTATAATCTAACAATGTGTCATGGATAGCTAAATGTGTACTAATAACTAGGCCAATCTTAGCCACTCTGAAAGCTGGAGATTAGGCTTGTATGAAAGCCACTTCAAAACTAAAAACTAGGCTTATATGAAAGCCACTCCAAAATGATGCCAACCACTTGTAGATGGAATAAGTCACACAACTACTGAGAATACCTAGGTAATGTAATAAAATAGAAAAAAATAAGGCAAATGTGTCATGGACATTTCCCCAAATCACTAGTGTTTGTAACATGGATTTTGATCTAGAAGTTATACTAACTACCAAATCTAAAACTTGGAGAGTTATCATGCCATGCATGATTCCACCTATATATACATAATATGATTAAATTATACTAAGAATACCCAATCTAAACTATATTGTAGCTAAAAAAATTATAATTGACCTTACCTTTCTATTTGTTTCTAAATTTTTTGGGTATTTGGCTATTTGGATAGGATCACAAAAAAGTGGAGACTTTATTGTAAGGCACTTTAGTCCGAATGGGTAAATCTTATCCTTTACTATTTTTTAGGAGTGTTCCATGTTTTTCCCTATTTTTTTGGTCTATTATATGTATTTTGAATTTTGATTTCTATTCTGAGTGTTCTAAATATTGATTTTGATCGGTAGAGGGCTCTGATCTCTTTGACAAAACCCCTATTTATTTTCCCTTCATTTGAAGGTAGGAATGAAGACCCTATAATAACTACCCTTAGAATAAATATCCCTAAAATTGTGTTATTATATGAAATACATGATATAGTAATGATGATCGGAAAGATGTCTCAAGATATAAGATAGTTTGTTTTGGAGATTTTTAGATCAATAGGGTTATGCCTAGATAAATGCAATAATATAATAATATCTTTAGTATACTAAACTAAAACTAGATGTTTGGTTAGTTATCAAGGAGGGATAGAGCATGATGTCCATCATGGCATCAAAGAAGGCAAGATAATGCATTCTATGGATCATGGCATTGCTAACAATTGAGAAGTAGACAAGCACATAAAGAAAGAAGCAATAAGCACACAAAAGGGGCCAAGGTGCCAAGCTAATAAGGGACATGGGAACATGTCACTCATACTAGGAAATTAAGCATACAAAGCATATTCAAATTCCCACATACACATACAATTGTAATCAAGCAAGATTGGCATGAGGGCTACAACCGCATACAAGAGTACAAGCAAAGGACATTGGCAAATGTCTTAAGGAACACACAAGTAAAAAAATAGGAACTAATAAATGCAATCGCATTTATATACTCAAATAAAAAAAAGAATGTATGTAAATGGTAAAAACACTATCACATCTAACTAATCAAATCAAGAAGTGAAAGTATGAAAAACATGTAGTACAAGACTAGTTAGATGCTAACAAATACACAAGTCCTACATAATGGTGAGTGTTGATAGAATAATCTATGTAAGATAGTAAGTAATTTACATCAACATGATAACTAGTGTGTGTGGTGTAAGAAAGACATAACTTGTATGGTGTAGTAATGTATAAGATGCCCCCAGTGGGTAGATATGTTGATGTATTTCCCAAATGTAAAAGTGGGTTGCCCCCTCAATGGGTAGAGTGAAAAAATCAAGGATTTGGGTGTCACTATACACACTCATAAAAGATCAAGTGAAGTATGAAAATATAAATAAATCAACAAACGATAGCATAGAATATCAAAATGTAAGTCTAGCATGGTAGTATAAATGTACAGCATGGATAATAAATATAATTGAAATTTTTTTAATGTTTTGAGTTATTTGAATGTATTTGTATTTTGACATGTTATATTATTTTTAATATTTTGAAATATTGTATTATTTTTGGTATTTTTAAATAATCTATGTGCAAGTAATCATAGAGAGACTATGTACAAGATAGTGAAAAGAAATTATGTATAAGTAAGCTGAGAAATTATGTACAAGAAAGACTGATAAGAATTGATATTAACTAATGAGTCTCATAAGATACTCCATATCATGGTGTCTTGTATCAAGGAGATAGATCATGCATGACCATGAAGCCTGATGGATGTGTTGAGACTGTGAGTTTGAAAGTTATGAATGCTATAAGTGCTCTAAAATCCCTATA
>JARHVA010006476.1:485000-512500 GCA_037957365.1 Torreya grandis | reverse complement strand
ACGCTATAATCTATTAAACATTAAAATATTCCCATTTAAAGAAAGCCACTCTTCCTTGTCGATGATCACAACTAGTTCTTTCTCATCAAAACAGATAGTCTATTTAGTTTTAGCATGGCATAAAGTATTAAGATAGATAAATATACACACCACTAAATCATAGGAGGTTTTAATGCATATATTTTACCACTCCTCAACTATTTCTACCACCTCGATCAACATTGGTTCGCAACTAGTAGCACAAAATATTCCTTTTTGGATCTTAGTCAATATGAAAATAGGGTTCAGGGCCCCTATAGATGACAACCCATCCTCCATCATCACAAACTTCTTTATATATTTTTAAAAACATGGAAACCATAGCAAAAACATGAAATTATACCAAATGAGAATCCAACATGGTCTTTGAGTATCAAATAAATACAACAAGAATGAAGTTAAAATAGAAATAATTAATTCATCCATCATAGAATGGGAAACACTACTATCATTAATATAAAACATAAATTAATGGAACATTTATAATTTTAGACACTCATAAAATTTTCATCACATGGTGTAAAAGCAAAAAAAACATACACTAGAGGCTTTGTTATCATATATGATACTATTTTGCATCCCTTAAAATATCAACTTTGTCATGTGCTAATCCAAAATAGAATCCATGTTCCCAATCCCAAGTCTAAATAACAAATCCCAAACAAAGAAAAAAATTATTGTGATGTTAAACATTTTGAACCAATTTTGATGTAACTTATAATGTATATGTATCAAATTTCATTCTTTCATATTGAAAACATCCATTGTTTAAGATTTAGTTCAAACAAGTCTACATAATAAAATAGTAATAACATTTTAATAATAATTAGAAACTATTACAAGGTTCCTAATTATTATCATGAGTTGTAAATTTCATACATATTTTAATCCATTCAATGCTCTTATAACTACTTCATAATTCAATGTGAGAATTTTTATGCACAAGGTTTTTAAACAAATCTCAAAAATAATTATATTCTTTTATAATGTTATTTATATTCATAGATATATACTAAACATCATTTTCATATATATAAATATTTTATTATAAAAATTTGTTGTCTTGTCTTAATATTGTACAATTTTATCATGTCAATAAATTATTGTATCATTGCTAATGAATTTAGTTTGAATTGATCTAAATTTTATGTAGTATAGATAATAAAACTAGTTATAATATCCCAAATTCAATGTTAAAATTTGTGTGGACAACATTTTATTTTTATAATATTATTTATATTTAGATATTAATATTAAAAAAAATAAAAAATTATATACTAATACCTGATTTTTAATTTTTTTAATCTTTATATCGTACAATTATATGATGACAATAAATTATTTTATCAATGGCCTAGAATTCATATTACAATGTTCTTAATTGTGGATATTTTTCAAAATTTAATTGTAGCATTTCTTAGACAATGTATTTAAACATTTATTACCATATAGATATTAAAAGTAAAAATACACTTTCACAATTTTCATACATCACTTTGGCTTTTTTACAATTAATAAAAATTCACACCCATTATTGTTTTTAATTATTTTGTGTTTTATAGGAATCTATCCACACTAAAAAAATGACATCACACATCCTCACCTATACACCTAATTTATAATTTAAATCATGGACTAATGTGTAAAATATTGCAATGAACAAAGCATCATAATCAATATCTAAATGAAAATGCATGCAAATAATGCCACACACTACAATTGGAAATATAAATCATTAAAAAACCAAATGGACATCATAGGGCATAGTTACTAAAAGGAAGATTCTACATACTTATACAAAAATTGATAGTTCGTGGTAGGTTTTTATCTTCAACATAATCAATAATGAAGGAAATGACATCACTAGACTTGTTTCATCCAAGCAACAAATATATTATTCAGTTAAATTCAAACTATAAAAATATAATTGATTTCAAATGGAACTTTAAAATATGCAAACAAAAAATATAATAAATAAAAATGTCCATGGGAGATCATACTCAACATGGCATCCTCTATTATACATTGCTTTGAAGATAATCTCAGTATCTCGCTATATCAATTTGACTTCAAAATAATTAAGGGTATCAAAGATGTAACTACAAACATAAATATTGGCACTATTGGTATCATTTTATCTATTAATGTTGCCTCTAATTTCATAAGAATAGATGGAACATAAAATATGAAAAGAACCTTGATATTACAAGAAACCTTTGTATATAATAGTAAAGTAGCCCTTTGGTGAAGTTTTCATGATGAAGAGGGTTAACTTTTACCTGATTTGGCTGATACCAAGACACTATAATTTTCAATTATTTCCATTAGAGATGAAAACTTCAAAAATAAAATGGAAAAATAATAAGTACCAACTCGTATAAAAAACTCATCAATCTGATGTTAGTGCAGTGTGCTTAACATTAATACGCATTCATGAAAATAATAAGCATACTCATTCACTCTAGACATGGACTTGCATGATCTTTTTATTGTTTCTTTATAATATTTACCAATTACATTATATTTCTATGGGATTTGGCTATGTTAGATATACAATACAATCAAATTTTTCATATAATTTGTGTTAATTTTTTTTTCATTCATTTAAAGAATGACTTTTAACATACTTATATATCAGAGTATTTTCTTGATTACATATAATTATGAAATCATGGAATAGTGGCATGCTTTTGAAATGAAAGAAAAAATAATATGCCCATATTTAAAATTTTAGAGCTATGGGTTTTTTTTTACAATTTATGCTATCAAATAACATGGTAAAGAACATGAATTTTTGAAATATTTTTTAAATTATTAATTTTATTGACATCATAATGTGTTTCATAGTTCCTTGTTTTCATTTATAAATATTTAGTCTTATCTAATATCATGTCTATGGTATAGATACAAGCAAAGAAGATTTCAATATCTCACAAATATTTTATCATGAAGAAGGATAAGTATTATTTTCCTTTGTTTATGGTTTTATATTATCAAACTTTATGGAAAATGGTTTTTTTAAGTGTTAACTTATTTCACAATACTGATAGGCCTTCAACCAGCAAAATGAACCTGTCATTCCCCATCTAACCAATTATGCATATTGGATTATATAATATGAATAGGATTGTATTTATTTGATGTTTAAATGTGTTGCAGGATAGTTGGATTCTGTCATAGGGCCAAAAGCTTAATGGTAAGTGGTCAACAAATCAAAACATTGATGTGATTACTTTTACCTTATTAACAAATATTTTCTACAAATATTTATCTATTATGTTCGATGCCATTGATATTTTTCATGTTAAATTTTAATGTTTATATAAAGGTACAAAGATTTATTTTATGTGTATCTAACTCAAACTAATGATTCCATTGATAACATATTTAAAAATCATAATAATATAAGTTCATCATCAATGACAGAAACTTGGAAAACCTATTCTACTTATTTAGTGGGATAGAAAGACACATTCCTTTTATATCTCAACACATAGAGGATAGATATTGGTCATGGAATTTTTATCAAGTGAGTTAAGTTTGAATCTATGCCTTTAAGTAAATGTGACAAACATAATTTATTTATCCCAATTTTATAGCTAGTCATCAATGACAGTATTTTTTAATTTTTTTAATCAATATATTTCTTGAAAGTCTATATATATATATACAAGGTTATACTTTAATTTTTTCAAATCCACTTATTATTATTAAAATGTGGTTGAGGTTATCATCAAATCAATGTAAGATCTATTTTGTGAATAATAATAAGAATTGGATGCCTTCTATTTTTTACCATTGTTATATCGTTTGATGACATGAAATCATTAGCTTGTTGTAAATAAATATTTTTGAATGGATTATCATTATTCTTAGGGTTTAAGTCAAAATAATTGGTGTATTTGAAACATTATCTTGTTTTGATACCTTTGAATGTATAGACTAGAGATTTGTTATGTGATCATTGTCAAGGCAGTTCAGCTCAAATAAGTATACCTTCTTGAATTTGAGAGAATAATTTTTTGGTCTTAGTTTTATTACTAACACTATTATATAATTTATTTAATCAATGTGTTTGTTATTCTAAAAAAACATTGTACAGGTCTTTAGAGTCATGATTTCATTCTTTCTTTAGTCATGTTTTGTCATTACAAGCATACATCTATCCTTAGAATAACACATATAATTGGTTGTGCCTTTCATAGCACATATTTTAATAAGATAGAATAAATTTATTATTGTAAATAAATCTTTAAGAATTTTAAACAACTCATCTTAATGTTTATTTAAAAATAGGTAGTTGGTTCTAGTTATTACATTGTTTTGATTTTTCAACACACATATATGATTTTGTATTTTTTAATTAATTTGTTTATTCTTCACATTAACTTATCATTTAAAACATTGTGAGTTCATTCTTTCAAAATATATGATTTGTATTTATAAGGTAAGATTTATACTTTAAATAACATAGAGTAGTGATTGTGTTTTTGTTTTTGTATAGCATCATGTTGTTTGATGGCAATGAATCATTGGATTCCTATAAAAATATCTGTGTAAATATTTTTTATTCGCATTTAAGGTTTACATAAAAATAGTTTATGTGTTTGAAATATTTATGTGTTTTAATAACTCAACATGCATAGATCAAAGATTGAGAATGTAGCCATTGTCAGGGTAGTTAAGCTCAAATCAATGTCTCTATGTGAATATAGTGAGATCGATTTATTTTCAAAAATTGATATTAATTATTTTTATATTTTGTTTCCTCATACAACATTGTACAATTTTGTAAGGTTATGATTTCAATCTTGGAAAAACATTATTTTGTCATTAGAAAGGTTTTTGTAGTTAAATACATAGACATGTTGTAGTTGTGTTTACAATGAAATCAATGTAAAATGTGTCCTTTAAATAATAAAATAAATTGGTTATGTTTTAAATATTGTTATAGTATTATATTTTTTGATGGCATGGAATTATTAGCTTCTATAAACACATATTTGTTAATTCTCTTTTGTGTTGACTTGATTCAAAAATGATTGGTTGATAATTATAATGTTTAACAAAATATTATTACATTATATGACATTACATATATTATTTAATACTTTATAATATTATTAATTATATTATAGATACATCCTCTTGCATGGACAATTTTTTGAATTTGAAACTCACATGAATGAGAAACTTATGAAAAAATATGAATTCAATCAAATGACGGATTTGTATAACATACATAAATTTATAATTCAATTATTTTTAGGACATTAAAATGATGAGGAGAATGTGGTGTAAAATGTGATGGGTCGACGGTGGGAACCTACTTAGAAGTAAACTACATAAAAAGAACTATATGACAAATGCTTTATATCAATAACATCATCTGAGAATGGTCACCAAATAATAATTGAAAACGATGAAATATTTTAGTGTTTGAAGGAGGATATGAGACCACTATAGCATATCCTATAGTATTAGAACCAAGATAATGAATATTAAAGTGAATTAATAAATGATTAATAAGTTATAAAGGTTTAAAATTTAAAATTTATTAAAAATCATAAGTAATTATTTGTTTCAATAAATTTATATTCGAAATATATGAATAAAAAATTATAGATTAATATTTATTTGTTCAATTTATTTGGATTTTTTTGTAAAACCCAAAGACCCTAATATTTTACTATTATTTATTACCACTTATTAGTATTCATTCCATTCTAGAATATTATT
Source organism: Torreya grandis (assembly GCA_037957365.1). Taxonomy (NCBI): domain Eukaryota; kingdom Viridiplantae; phylum Streptophyta; class Pinopsida; order Cupressales; family Taxaceae; genus Torreya; species Torreya grandis. The sequence goes on along the minus strand of JARHVA010006476.1, from coordinate 506,722 downwards.
TCTCATACTTTTCAAATTACAAATAAAAGATTAAGATTTAAATATGTATTAACATTATTTTTGAAACTAAATTTAGAACTATTCTATTATATTAAGATATTAATGCAAACTAACAAATATATAATAAAATAATTAAAATTACATTTTATAATAGTTTAACTCTAATAATTGTAATATTAGAATCCAATATTATGCTAGTTAAAAATAATAATAATTATGATGTAATCGAATATCATAATATTTAAGTACAATAATATACATATGAATTATTTGAATATAATTTTGACATTTGAAATTAAAAAAATAGTTATACTAGAAATCTAGACTCATCACAATATGTCCATGTTCAATGAAATGTTAGTTTATAGAGAAAGAGTTAAATAATATAAGGAAATCTAAAAGAGAATATATAATTTGATACCACTTCATTCTCCAAGAAGTCAAACATTTATTAATTTTTTTCTCGAATTAAAAATCATTCTACTAAAAAACTTGTATTACAATAAAATATCAAATTAAAATTAATTTTACACAGTGTATTGTGACAAATATTATACATTGTTTAAGGCCCAAATATATACTAATTTATTTTTTTAAAAACTAGCCCTAAACACATCTTAAAATGAACTTGTTCCTCTTATTCCCTACAAATTTCAACCATTCTTCTAAGGTTTGAAAAATAACATAAATTTAATAAGGATTAAAATGAAGATTTAGAATATTAGAGGAGGTTTTCGAGCCGTACACCTAACTAACAAAATAGTGAAACTAGATTCTACCTTTTTTTATTTTATATAAATATTATATGCATGGTTTTATTAACCATAAATGTATCATGTATAATCTTAGTGAGCTACTTTAGGAATTTTGAGTTTTATTGTTTATAATTTATTATTTAGTTTATATATATATATATATATATATATATATATATATATATATATATATATATATATGAGTTAGTTTACAAAGGGTTACAATAAAAATGTTGCCAGCTAGTCTTTATAATTGGATACCATTGCCAAAACAAACATGGTTGTACCACATTATTTTAAAGATAAAATTTGATAAACATGTTTAAACAATAAGAGGTCTCAAAATAATATATCAAAACACTTTGAGAACTATGAAAATCAAGTTACAAAAATAATAACATTAAAGATCACTTGTTTTGGATCATCCATGAGTAGATAAATAATGCAAGAAGTGAGGTTTCATAATGGTGGATGTGAAGTGACCCATCCATCTTGAGAACAACCCAATGGAACCAAAAGAACAATGATACTCCACCTAAGTGGAAAAGGCATATTACTACTATATTTTACATAAACTTGCACTAGATAAGACCAGCAAGAAAAGCTTTCAAAAGTTTTTCCTCATGGATATAGGCTCTATCCGCCCCAGAAGTGAAGTGGATGAAAAATGACTACTTGAGAAACTTTTCCACTATCTACATGCTAGTGGCTGAGATATTTCTAATGGCATATCTTAAGTTACACTAGTGCATGGTGCAACATGCTCTCATCCAATTGTTGAGGAGACCATAAATGTGTTAAAATTTCAAGGCCACCTTCCTAACCTCTACTTGGATCTGTAAATGTGTAGATGTGAGAACAGTTACTTTATCATTAATTGAAAAATATTGAGAAAGAGTGAATATTGAATTGTAACATTTGTATCTTTCCAAAACTGAAAGATAATCATAGATTTGAATAAATTCAAAATAAAAGCTATGTATGTGAACCATTGAAAACAATCCTAAATAAATATTCTAGTTGATGAGTTCTTACTTGAAAAGTTGAAAGCAATTATGTAACCATTGAAAGACATCACAAACTCGTCAAAATGTTCATAATAAATATTTAAACACCACAAATTTGAAACATGTATGGCACATAGGAAGAGACACCTCATTGTGTTTGAGTCTCTTCCTGAATGGTATAACCTCGTACACTAAATATCAAATAAAATAGGTGTGCTTAATTTCTATTGTATTATTTCATATCTGTTTGAGAAATGCAATCGAAGTCCAAAGATAAAAATTCAAATTTCATGGATTTTTTAAATTGCTAAGATATGAGAAAAAGGGACTCATGATATAAAATAAAAAACCTAAAGAGTAGCTTTTGAAGCAATGGCTTCAAGGTTATCACCTTGGTAATGTGGTAAAAAAACCACGTCAAACCATACACATAATTTTCATTTATAAATTTCTGAGCAATACATCGATACAAATAAGGATATTAATTTAAAAGTGGGTTCCAACAATGATAGATTGGGGTTTCAAATTCCAAGTTAAAGAACATTCTAAATGCTATGATTTCATTTGTTTTACAAAACAATTGAACAAGTGAGTTCCACATTGTAGTGGCATGGTTCCATTGCCATTCTTTTCACCATGAAGTTGGTTATTAAATATTACATTTATGCAAATTCAACATGAGCTTACTGATGCCTTAAATATAGAGCATATTATTTACATTTAATTTAATTTTTTTAAATAGTTATAGAGGAGTTTAATTTTTAGAGTAGATAAGATCTTTTAGAATGTAAACTCCTTCTTTGAACAGTCAAAGGGCTTTATTTCCTATATTTTTAATAAGTCAAAATATTTTATAATAGTTTTGACAAATTTAATTTGATTAATATATTATAATAGTTATATTAAAAGAATTATTCCTTGGTAAGACGTTTTTATTTAAGGTTGTTTCTGTGTGTTCAATTTAAAAATCACATACGTTTGTACATTGAAATATCGACCATTCAATAAGAAAAAAGAAGAAAAAAAATGTATTAACTCATCAATATTTCAACATAAAATATATGTGAAGTATAATCTCTTCTTTTCCTATATTCCAGAATGTTGTAACTCTGACAAAGATAATTATTTAGAAGACTATGCCCCAACGTACAAATCTTTTTAAATAAATCAAATATATAACCAAAATGACAAGCTTATGTATAAAAAAATAATAATAATAAAATAATGATAAAGTAAAGACTCGTCTCTTTACATACGTGCATTGATAGCAAGGGGGAAAGACTCGCGAGTTGCGACTATTGACTTTTCATATATCGAGAAAACGAATCTAGTAAACCTAATATTTATATTTAAAAAAATAAACAAAAATAAAAATAAATAAACAATTGAAGCGTGGTTTGATAGGAATTCATAAATAGCAGTCACGGTTTTACGGTATTAAAATCCTTCTGCAAGCCAACGCTTTCAAATCCACTGTAATTCAAATGAATTAAAATTTGGAATATTTAAAAACCCAATTACATAAAATAATACCTGTAAAGATATGTTTGTATAATCAGGTTAGTATAGGATCTGAACCATTAATTGAACGGCTCAGATACAGCCACATAAGTCCATTTCTCTCCTCATTAATATAAATATGAGATCCCCTTAGACTGACTTCATTACCTTTGTCTGTCATGGCTGCTATATCAGTGAGTAATACTCACTAATCATTACTAAATCTTCCCGCTTCTTATCATTTTTCATTGTTTTCTGCCAAACAACAGTTTTGTAATCCATTAAAGACTAGGCTGCAATGGGCACCACTTGGGACTAGAGCAGATAGAGTCAAGGGCGTCTATTCTGTACCTGCCATGACTTTGTATGATGTACTGTGTGTGCCCAACACTGTTGAATTGGCTGAACTGAAGAAAGCTTACAGGGAGAAGGTGAGAGTTTATCATCCAGATGTGTGCCCTCCTTCCGAGAAAGAGGAATCATGCAAAATGTTCCTTATAGTGCAGAAAGCCTATGAGATTCTGTCTGATCCGATGCTAAGGATTGTGTATGATAACAACCTTCATTCTTAGATGGATTCTCAGATAACGCTCTTGGAGAGAATGAATGGGATGGACGGGAAGCGGCAATGGGAAGCACAACTTGAAAGTTTGATGAGAAGGTCTATATATCAGAGGGAGACATGGGGTGGTAAAATGCGTTGTAACAGAGGAGCAGAAAAAACAAACTGAATTTCTTGCAAGTTCGAACTAAATAATTATGTACAAAGCACGCTGGTATAAGGCGGTTTTTTTTTAAAATAAACTATTTATTGTTTTCAATTATTTTTTTTTATAAATTTTTTACCTAGATACATGTATTCAGACACGCGGTCGCTATTAAGGCATTTGTAATAAACACAATAAATATATTAATTATAAAGAACAGATTATAACAACTACTTGATTGTTGATTCCCTTTCAGGGCCTAAATTTCGAACCCTATCTATTATGAATTTTCTACAGCTTTAATGCTTTAATACGATCTCCCCCCTCCTCCATTAAAAAAAATTATAATTTATATTTAAAATATAATTATCCTCATATGGCTATCAAATTTAGGACCTGCTTCCCTTCCATTCTCAAAGTAAATATAATTATGTTCAGATTACTACTTCTCACATCTTTAACAGTCTTTATATTATTAGCCTTCTCACCGTCATTTGTTAAAGGGAAGTCCTCTCTAGTTTTATGAAGTTTATTTTTGATTTTTTTAAAAATCAAATAAAAATAAGTTGATTACTAATATAAGTTTTCCCTAAATTAAAGTCCATGGCATGATGAAGTTGAATGTTTGAAAAAGGAGGCCATAAAATCTTCAACTATTCCTAAATATAAAATCAAGAGACTCAGCATTTAGTTTAGCTTCCAATTTTTTTCTTAGTTAGTTTAGCCGTTCTTTATACACTATGTATTATCTTTCGAGTATGGATTCTTATGAAAATAATGGCAACGTATGTTTTACATAACTTTTATGACTCTGGTAAGGCAAACCCTGACAGTTTGCCAACAAATGTTCTGGTTTAGCACGACGACCTATATTGATTGCAATGAGTCATCTCTCTTATTGCCGAAGCGTTATGGCGTGCAACTATTGTTTCTCTTATTGCTGAAGCAATTTTTGTTTGTATTTCAATTAAAATGCACATGTTCATTTTATTTGAAAATTGTGTTTATAACTAACAAAATTTGGCTTAAATTTAATTAGTCGTGCTTTATTTTTCATATTTTATGGGGATTTCGTAGTCAATTAACAGATGCAAAATTTATGTCCTGTAATATTTATTTTCCTTTTACATTTTGAAATGTAAAATCCCCCATCAAAATCATATAATATTTACTAATAGAATGACATAATGACATATACTAGTAAATAAATTGAAAATTTTCCTTATGACCATCAATTTAGTGGTGCATAAGATGGAGAATTAGTGAAGAGTTTCAAGATCAGTCCGTCTATTTTGTTTCGAAATTAAAAAAATTTAATATCTAATCTAGGCTTTGGTCATTGCAAAATAAGAGGAGACTTCTTTGATGGATTTGTTAGGCTAGGTTTACATTATTTACTATCTAGTCAAATTAGTATAATTACACTTTTTAGGCCCAACTTGATTAGTTTCTGGGAGTCAAAGAGAGGCTCCACCTTTTTAGTGGATATTTCACGGAGTGAAAGCTTGGATTCCATCCTTGAACGTTACAAATTCATTATAAACTTGCCGCATCTATAGACTTTGCCAAAGACATTGAGGTTATGTTAAATTGCATCGAATTTTTTATTTTTATTTTTTTTCCCATTCATGGTGACGATGAACAGGGTTAATTTTAGAGGTAAATATTCATTATTTGATGAATATACCATTTTTAAGATTTTGGTTTTGGCAAATTTTTAGGTTCAACAGATAGGATCAGATCGTCAAAATTTTAAGGATATATTTTTTTAAGTCAATTTTCCAACCCTTTATAATAATATATAAGATTACACGTAAATTCGTCAAATATATATAGTAGATCCCTTGAGATACTACCCAAGGCAACAAGCAAATCTGAAACCAGAGGAGCACAGAACCGGAAGACAATAGCAAACAAAGAAAATGAATAGTAATGTTGAATAACAAGCTGGACATGGATCGCATCATCAAAAAATTAAGTTGAATGATAGTGTCAAATTCCAAAGTCAAATGACATGTCAGAATGATAGAGCCGAATGACTTTGTCGAATGACAAATACGAATGGTAGCACTGAGTGATAGATCTGAATGTCAAATTTAGAAGCCAACGATGAATGACAAGTTGGGAAACATAACCCTATAGTAGCACTAGATGATAGGTCCAAGTGGGAGAATTGGTCAACCAAAGCCGAAACCTTCCTATCAAAAAATTGTATCGAATGGGTTACGGGAGTATGAAATGACAGAGTTGAAAAACATAAGACATCATGGCATCTAGTGCGAATGATAAAAAATAGGCCAATCATTAAGAAAATTGTCTATATTATCTTATTTTAAAAATCTAACCAAAAAGTCCACACAATCGCAATGCACTCAAAATCTAGGTAATTTATTTTTAGTTTGTCATAAATTTGACTACAAATATTCAATGATATTAAAATAGTTTTACATGAAAAAATCCCCACTATTACCTTACAAGAAAGAATCAACCAAAATAACATGTCACCCCCTACAATTTTTTTAGATGATGACATGCCACCACTCAAAGATGGTCCTCTAGTTTTTGATGAAAATGATAATGACACTCAAGTGTCAAAAGAGATTGGTGGTTCTCACCAAACATAAAGTTTAGATGAAACCTCTACTCAAAAATATTCTTGAAGGAAGAGAAGTAGATGGACAATTGGAAGGTCCTTTAAGGTAGACTAGGCAATAAAATTTTCTTTCATAGAACCTGTAGATCTTAAAAATATTGATAATACTTTAGAAGAATATAGATGTACAATATGTAGCTTGAAAATAGGAAAAGAACACAGAATGCAATTGAATTGAGACATGATTGACAAACAATATGGAAACATTTATGAGATAGTACAACACCCAAATGGATTTTTAACAAGAACACAGAGGTGGAAAACTATATAAGAATGCATGAATGTAAGATATGCATGAGAGCATGAAAATAAATTAGTTGTATCGAATTAGAAAGATAAAGTTGGAATGAATGATTATGCAATAGCTACAAAGCTAGTGTGTGTTTAAGCTGATGGTGCATTAATTATGTAGGGGGTATATAAATGGTTTGTGTGTTTGAATACAAACAATAGTTACCCTATATGATTTGAACTCACTGCATGGCTAATAGAATGAATTTTCCATACAAAATAATTAAAAAATTTGCTAATGTGGCCAAAATAGAGGAGCTCATTCATGACCTACATGCTTATATATGAAGCAGTCAAAAAATAGTTTTAGAGTTCCAAAAATTTACAATAAGAGTGATTGATGGTAAGAAACTATTGAAAGATGTTGATATAATGTGGGTTTTTATGTATGAACCTGCATACCAAATTTTTGAACAATATCTATCATTAAGAGGTTTTATTTATAAATATTATTAGAAATATCGTCATTAATGTCAAAAGTATAGCATTATTGGTGATAAAGGCCCCATTGAATTTAATGGTATTTTTAATATTCATATCTTGGCTAATGTGTGTAAATATTTATTTAATATTAATAAATATATTTTTGGTTACATATAAGTCAAAAGAGGGCTCACGGAGAAGTCAAAGAGTCACGGGGTAAAAGACAAAAGAGGAATGGGACATGTTCTCTCCTGAAGAGTCATCTTGAGGAATTCTAAGAGTCACCATGTGAAGACAAAAGATGTATGGTGTATTTTCTAAGAAGGGACACTTTCAGGAATACAAAAAGTCACCAAGATAAAGACAAAAGAAAAAAGGATGCTTTTTATTATGAAGGGTCACCATATGACTTTTTAAATGCAAGGATACGAAGGGTCTCACAAGCTTCGTGCCATTTTATATAATGATTGAAGGGTCATAAAGGGTGAATGCAAAAGGTCATTTAGAAAGATATAAATAAAGTCTTCAGAAGTTATTTGCAATATACAAGAGAGTGCATGGTTTGTATTTATCTTTTAAGAGAGAAAAATAGGAGATATTGTAAAGTTCTATCACTTTTTGAGTAAGCGACATTAAGAGATAGTTGTGTTTTATACACAAGAGGGGTTGGTGCTCCTATGGGTTAGTGCACATAATAGTTGCTATGTTGGCACTCGGCAAAGGGGTTGGTGCTCTTGCAAGTTGGTGATTTTAAACTTTATATTTTAAGTTAGTGCTCATTCATATACTTGAGATTATTTTCCATTATATTTTCCACTTTTGGTTTTCACATAAAAATCTAGTCTCTCTCTCTCTCTCTCTCTCTCTCTCTCTCTCTCTCTCTCTCTCTCTCTCTCTCTCTCTCTCTCTCTCTCTCTCTCTTCTGTGGTGTAAATTATTGTTTAGATTTTATTACATATGTTGAATGTGTGATTATGTGGTTAAAAAAAAGAAATAAAATTAAGAAAAAAGATATATAATATACTGATTCACCCCCCCTCTCAGTATATTTCATGGTTAACAATTGGTATCAGAGTAAGTTCCTTTATAAAAAGTTTTACATCTTGAAGGTACATTAGGAAAGCACGATGGCTGGATCACATGAAGGATTTTCTACAAATAAGGCAGCTTTGTTTGATAGGATGAATTATGTTTTTTAGAGAATAAGTATGAAGAATTATTTGATGGCCCTTGGATTTGACATATGGCAAGCAATGGTGGAGGACTATGAAGAGCCACAAACACTTGTAACTACTCTAGAAGAAAAGAAGAGCTTTTATTCATGGCCATACATGAAGATGCATTCACAAGTAAAAGTACAGATGATCAAGAAGAAGAACAAGATAAAGCCAAAGTTAATCTGGAAGGAGAACTCATTTGTGCCTTAGAAGAGTTAAAATTTATTGAAAAGAAGAATAGAAGATTAAAGCTCTAGATCGAGAAAAATGAAAAAGAGTCAAAAGAAATAATTGAAGATCTACAAGCACACTTTGAAGAAGCCAAGAAGAATAAAAAAAGATCTAATGATAGTTTAAAATAGTAATTAAATAATGTGAAAGGTATGTTATTGAAATTACTTCTTTAAATTTTTTTTTTGAGAAAACAAATAAAGCAATCAATGATAGAAAAACTAGTGATTCAAAATCTGAGAATAACACTAATATGTTGAATAAGATATTATAAAATCAAAGATCAATGTCAGATAAGATAGGTATTATATTTGAAAAAGAAAAAGAGGAGGTCACTACTTTCATAGACAAAGATAATAGAAGAGCTATGTTGAAGCTCTTACAAAACAAGAAATAAAAATGGAAGAAGTTAAGAATACATAGGACATCTCAAACAAAGAAGGCTAGAGGGAATAGAGCTACAACATGTAATCAAGTCAAAGATATACAAATAGGTCATATTTTTATGGTTAATATTTTTATTGTAATGGATATGGTCATAAGAAAGTAGAATGTCAAAAAATGGCTAATAATTACAAAAATAAGGAGAAGAAAATTCATACAGAGTCAAGTAGAAGCCACAACTCTTTTGCTCCTCTATCAGGGTTTAATGAAGAGGCCATAATATGTTACAAGTGAAACAACTTCAAAACAAATCTTGGTACCATAGAAGTGTGTTTGAGTCAATCAAGAAGGATTAGAGTTTCAAGGTTCTATTCATCAAGAAGAATGTTTAGACAAGTTCATGGTGACAAAAACAACCTAAAAAATATTTGCTTGTGTAGACATCTTTACATGCAATAAATGAAGAAAATCCATGGTTCACTGATAGTGGATGTTCAAGGAATATGATAGGATACAAGATCAAGTTCATAACCTTGAATAAGATCAATGGTGACATAGTGAAATTTAGAGACAAAATTACTATCAAAATTATTGAAAAATGTACACTAAATTTAGTTAATCGTAGAACTAAAATTGAAAATGTTTTGTATGTAGAAGGTCTTAAGCATGATATTTTGAGTGTAAGTAAAATATGTGATTAGGGGGACACACTAAAGTTTTATGCAAAAGTTTATGAAATTAGATGAAAATATTTAGATGTATTAGTTGCAGATGCTCAGAGAATAGGCAATATTTTGTATATGCTATCACACATCAAATGTCAAAGATGTTGTTTGAGTTAGATTGAATAAAGTTGGCTATGGCACAGGAGAATGAGGTAGATAAATTTTGAAATCTTGTCAACATTAGTAAGAATAAAGTAGTCAAAAATCTTCCAAAGATTACAAAGCCATCTGACACGCTTTGTGAACCTTGTCAACATGGGAAGCAGGCTCAAAGGCAATTCAAAAAAAATAATACTCAACCACTTAGATGCTAAAGCTTGTTCACACTGATCTGTGTGGACCTATGAGAACTCAATGTACTCAAGGTGAGAAATATTTCATGTTGCTTATTGATGATTTTTTACGTATGACTTAGGTAATATTTGTAAAGAAAAAATTAGAAGCTTTAAGATATTTCAAAGCATTCAAAGCATTAGTTGAGAATGAAACTAGTTTTAATATTAAGTGTCTAAGATCAAATCAAAGAGAATAATTTATGTCAAATCAATTTATTAAGTTTTTTGAAGACCATAAAATAAAGATACATTATTCATCTACAGAACTCCACAACAAAATAAAGTAATTGAATGGAAAAATAGAACAGTTTTGGAGATGGTGAGGACAATGCTGAATGAATCCATGATAGTAGATAAATATTAGAGAGAGGTAGTTGCTATAACAATGTATATTTAGAATAGAGTATGATTGAGAGTAAATAGTTACAATACTCCTTATGAGCTATGGAAAGACAAACCAACAATAGTTGATTAATTTAGAGTTTTTGACAGCAGATGCTTTATAAAGAGAACTGATAAAAAACTTGGTAAGTTTGAATATAGAGTAGATGAAGGTATATTTATTGGTTATTCTTAAAAAATAAATATTATAAATATTATAACAAAAGAACCAAAAAAATTGTTGAAAGTGAAAGTGCTAGGATAGAAGAAGATGGAACACAAAAAATTAGTGATCCAGTAGATATTCATGAAATCATTGAAGATGAAGATATTGAAGAATCAAATGAAGATGAGAAGGAGGAGAAAAAAGACACCAAACTCCATCCAAATATGTTTATAGAAATCATAATGAAAGTGATATCATCAGGGACATAAATGAAGGAATTCACACCAGAAGAATGATGGTAAGTGAATTTGAGCGAGTTAATTTCTTTTTGTTATCCAAAATTTAACCTAGAACTTTTTCAGAAGCTAGACATGATAAGCATTGGGTTAAGGATATGGATGAAGAATTAAATCAGATAGAAAAGATTGATACTTGAGAATTAGTGCCTAAACCAAAATATCATAATGTGATATAAAAAAATAGGTTTATAAAAATAAGTTGAATGATAATGGACAAGTGACCAGAAATAAAACAAGATTAGTATGTAAAGGATATGCTCAGATTGAGAATATAAATTTTGAAGAAACTTTTGTACCAGTGGCAAGGTTAGAGGCTATTATAATGTTTCTTGCATATGTAGTGTTTAAAATTTTCAAAGTGTTTCAGTTGGATGTCAAATCTACCTTCCTAAATAGGAATCTAGAAGAAGAGGTCTACATTGAGCATCCTAAGGAATTTATTCTCTCAAATATTAGTAGCCATGTATGCAGATTGAAGAAAGCATTATATGGATTGAAACAAGCTCCTAGATCTTGGTATGCATGACTTCATAAGTACCGACAAGATCAAGTTTTTAAGAGAGGATTTACTAATAGTAATCTCTACATGAAAATAGAAGGTGAGAATCAATTAATTATTGTTGTATATGTTGATGACATTATTTTTGGAAGAAATATTGAAAAGATGATAAAAGAATTTTATGACAATATGCAAAAATAATTTGAGATGTCTATGCTTGGAGATTGTCTTTTTTCTTAGGATTGCAAATATTTAGGTCAAATAAAAGAATTTTCATATTTCAAAGTAAATATGCCAAGGAAATGTTGAATAAATTTGGTTTTGATGATTGTCCACCAATTCGCACACCAATGTGTATAGGAAATAAGGTGAGCAAGGATGAAGATTCACCTATTACAGATTAATCTTTGTATAGATCTATGATTGGTAGTATTTTATATTTAATAGCATTGAGGCTAGACATCATTCATGAATTAGGTAAGGTTGTAAGATATCAGTCAGATCTATAGATAGTCATGTTTAATTGCTGAAAAAAATATTCAGATATATCAATGAGACATTAGATTATGGATTTTGGTATCCCATAGGTAGAGACTTTACTTTAGTTACTTATATAGATTCAGATTGGGTAGGGTACTTGGATGACAAAAAGAGTACAAGTGGAGAATATTTATTTCTTGGTAATAGCTTAGTGTCATGGCTAAGTAAAAAGCAAAATTTAGTATCAATTTCTATAGTTTAAGTTGAATATATTTTAGCGGCTTTGTGTTGTACTCAATTACTTTGGATGAAACAAACTTTGGAATTTATCAAAATGAAATATGATGAACCAGTTTCTATTTTTTATGACAACACAAATGCTAGTAATATTTTAAATAATCTAGTGATACATTCAAAAACAAAACATATTCCCATTAGATATCATTTTTTGAGAGAGCAAGTTGCAGATCAATAGGTTAAGATGGAGTATATCAGTACTACAAAGCAGATTACAGATATTTTCACAAAGTCACTATGAGAAGACACATTTGAGTATCTGTGAGACATGTTGGGAGTAATTTCTTTTACTTCTAGCCATTGAGGTTCAATATCAGTTTATGGTGAGCTAAGGGTTAGCTCTAGGTAGGCCCTTAGCCATTGATGTCAAAAGGGGGAGAATAACAGGTACAAGTGTAGAAATAGGTACAAGGAATAGGTAAAAGTTGCTATACTAAGGGGGAGTTATTGTATTATTTTTAGATGGTAGTATGTACAAGTTTCAAGATGTGGTACCTTAAGTTTGAGGTTGTCATCAATGACAGAGGGGAAAATTATTGGAAATATTGTCATTGATTTCAAACGTCTAGCATTATTAGTGATAAAGGCCACACTGCATTTATTGGTATTTTTAATATTCATATCTTGGCTAATGTGTGTTAATATTTATTTAATATTAATGAAAATATTTTTGGTTGCATATAAGTCTAAAGAGGGCCAATGGAGAAGTCAAAGAGTCATGGGGTAAAAGATGAAAGAGGAATGAGATGCATTTTCTCATGAAGAGTCATCTTGAGGAATTCAAAGAGTCACCATGTGAATACAAAAGAGGTATGGTGCATTTTTCCATGAAGAGACGCTTTGAGGAATATGAAAATTCATCAAGATAAAGATAAAAGAGGAAATGACACTTTTTCTTATGAAGGGTCACCATATGAATTTTCAAATGCAAAAATATGAAGGGTCATGCAAGTTTGGCACCGTTTTCCATGAGGATTTAAGGGTCACAAAGGGTAAAAGTCATTTGGAAAGCTGTAAATAAAGGCTTGAGAATCTATTCACAATATGCAAGATAGTGCATTGTTTGTATTTGTTTATGAAGAGAGAAAAGTAGAGGATATTGTAGAGTTCTATCATTTGTTGAGTAAGCAACATTGAGAGATAGTTGTGTTTTATACACAAAAGGGGTTGGTACTTCTATTGGTTGGTGCTTACAAATCTTTGCAAGGGGTTGGTGCTCTTATTGGTTTGTGCTCACAAATAGTTGTTGTGTTGGTGCTCTGAAAATGGGTTAGTGCTCCTGTAAGTTGGTGCTTGTAAAATTTGTATTTTGAGTTGGTTCTCATTCATATACTTGAGATTTTTCTCCATAGTTTTTGCCAATTTGGGCTTCCATGTAAAAATATGATCTCTCTCTCTCTCTCTCTCTCTCTCTCTCTCTCTCTCTCTCTCTCTCTCTCTCTCTCTCTCTCTCTCTCTCTCTCTCTCTCTCGTGTGGTGTAAATTATTGTTTCAATTTTATTGCATATGTTGAATATGTGATTAAGTGTTTAAAGAAAAGAAATGAGATTAAATAAAACTATATATAATATACTGATTCAACCCCCCCCTCTCAGTATATTTTGTGCCTAAAAAATATCATGAAAAATTTTACAAGACAAAAGATTCATTGTACTGTTTAATATATTTTGAAATACTACTGACTTTATGTGAAATAAAGTGACTAGTGAAGGAAATGAATAGTATAATAAAACATGCTTAGGATAGGTCCATTTATATTTTGGACTTCATATGGTTGAGAAAATGAGTATGTTAGTCTCTAGACATACTAAACACTTCGAATGAAATGTTCTAAGGATTTGTTTTTAGTAGTAGATAATGTTTGACCAATTTAAAGAACCTTGATAGTTATTTGAAGTTGAATATCAATGATCATTTTTATGTCATTGTTAATGGAAAGGACATTCCAATTCATAGTTTCTACAAAATCCCTGATATTATGGGAGCTAAATTCAAAGAACTGCCCGTAATATGTATTCTATATGACGCTATTCTATCTAAAACCTAGATGAAACTAAGTATAGTTTCCCAAAACTTATCTGTATAGATCAGAGATTTTTTAGAAAGGGATGAATTGTTTGAGGCTATGCCAGTTATGAATCCCATTTTTTGTAATAGTAATAATAGTCAAAAGATGGTTAATAAATTATTTCACTAATACATGAGCTATTTTGTAATGCATTAAATAAATATATAGAGATGAATGGAGTAGAAATTAAAAGTATTTTTGGAAAGGATTTAGTAACATCCCTCTCAACCCATTTTATAATTACAATGTCTGAAAAATATCATATTCTAAGAAAACAAACAGAGAATGGTGCAATTACAAGACTCTGGAAAAATATTCATCCTAGTACTATACTGTAGAAAAGTCTAAGTGAATATCTTTTATTACATGATCTTTGTCAAATAATTATTTTAGGATTAGTTGAATATGAAAGTGTACTCAGTGCATTATCAACTTTGAAATAGATTGGATAGAAATTTAGAAACTTATTTCAGATTGTATGTTTCATGTTATGTAGTGGATATGTTTCCTTATGAAAGAGCTATGACAACATGGAGTTAACTAATTGAAATAAGAAGTGTAAAGCATAAAATGACAAATAAAAAAGATGTAAACAATTACATTAAATATGGCACTGACACAACAGATGCAAATGTCACAACTGATGATTAGTTTTGTGTAGGAATGTTTCAACTACTAGACTATTAGTTTTGAGTTTTAATTTTATAAATTTTAATTTCATATAATTTTATAATTTGTTTGTAGAGACTAATATTCATTGTTTTCATGCTTTAATTTATCTAATTTTTTAATTACTTGTCAAGTTGTTACATGATTATCATAAGATGCAATAATTATTATACATGTTCTGAAAATCATTTCCTTATTTGTTGCTAAGTGTTGAATGTAAAAGATTAATATATTGTGATTGTGTTAGGGGAAAAAATAGAGGCTAATATAGTTATTTTATCTTTACATATTTGATACATATTTTTATAGATTTATTTTTTCCCTACATATGTGATGTATTTATCATGCCTTCATAGTATGTCATATATGTCTACAATGTGTTTGATGTTCTTATTATGTGTTTTATTTGGACTACTTGCAATATGTTCTATGCCTTGAATGTACTCATGTTTTACATTATCTAATTATTTGTAATTAATTTTCACATGTTTATCATAGGATGCAAAAATTAGTATATGTTTTTAATTATTCAAAAACTATAATAACTATGTCAATGCCAATTCACTTTCATGAGGATATTTAAAAACTTGTCCAATTGTTTAGAGTCCTTAGAACTGATTTTTCTCAGAAAAAATGTGATAAAATAAAATATAACCTTTGAATTACATATCAATGAGTATGAATGATAATCATAATATATATGATTCATATTTACATATTTGTAAAGAACTTACCTCTTGTTTACACCAATTTTCATATGAATAAAATTGATTTCATGAGTCCTTATCTATATAAACATCCTCATAACATTAAATAATCCATTAAAATATTATATAGTTCATGATCACAATCAATAATATATATTTTCAATTTTGATGAATCCTCATTATTATTTACTATCATAAATTACAATACTATCTTCAACACAAACCTCTACCAAACATGAATGTGCTTTTCTAATGGCCTCAAACACATCTAAAATCATGATTTGGTCAAGAAAAATTCCAAATATAATAAAGATGAGATCTTCCACACAAAAAAACTCACTATTTTATCATAACATGCAATAACTATTATATTTTTTATAAAATATATTTCTATGTTTCTTGCTAAGTGATTAATGCAAAAGATTAATATATTATGATTTTTTTAGGAGGAAAACTATATAAAAGATTATGTTGACATTAATCCATTTATATTAAGATGTTTCACAATTGTATCACAAATATCAAAAGGGGTCCTAACACCATACAAGTTTACAACATCATAAACTAAAAATTGAAATTGCAATCTACATGGCTCATCTAGTAATTAAAACTCAGTAAATTGATCTATGCATCTACAAACTTGAAATTGTCATTCATAATATATACTTTAAAAGAAAACATTGTTTACAAATATATATAACATATTTTCAACTACTCAACTAGTTTCTCAACCACTTTCTCTACTTCTTTCCCAACCACTTTCTCAGCTACTTTATCATCCAAAACATCCTTTGTGCCACTATTATCCTTCAATATTCCTGCATTTTTAAGATCCAAATCCATAACATTAATACAATCAAGATTTTCCCTATATTTTTTTATAGCATCTCCTATAGAAAGTAGAATTGGATTGACAATTGTCTTCTGCTTAAATAAGGCATCAATATCCCATCCTTGCTCTTTAATGATTTTTTTTAGTGTGTTATATTTATTAAATATAACAATCTTTTCCTTGAATTGAATGATAGATAATAAATTTTTTCATGCATTTTTTAGATGCATATTGAGGACCTCAATTTCTATTTTCAAGTTCTCATATTTTTCCTATATTCTAAAATGTAATGTAATTAGATGTGGAAAAAATAAGAATGACATGAAATTTGATTAAAATGATTTTACATTACCAAATATTTTTCATTCTTCACATTTGCAATCACAACAAGGTTGGTGTCTTTCACCCATTTATTAGAATATTCTTGGGCATATGCATTCAAATTCTCTAACCTATTAAGCATTATAGTCAACACATTATATTTGTAACTATTAGCAATAGTAACTAACTCAAATTTAGTTTTGGTATACACAACATCAATATTTGTAGGTTTATGTTACACCAATACAAATAAACTTTCTCATTCATATTAGTTGTGATATTGGGAATTTATTTATTTTACGAATGCCTTCACCCATGTCTCCCACACATATATTTTTTTAATTAATCAATTACTCTCTCTTGAAGACTATTATTAATACTATTTTCTACCAAATTGTTTAGTGAAAAAGATGTAATGGTATCATCAAACATGACAACATTCTCTATTGGGATTAGACTGTTCGGTGAGCGTGTGAAGGTTCTTGTTAAGATGTCATATGAACATGTGTTGCTTCTCCTTGGATAAAATCATGTGAATTGAAAGCATTTCCAACATCAACACCAATTTAAACCAATTATATTCCTTATCAATTTCAATTTGTAGGAAAGAAGTCAATCCCTGCACACTCGATAAACCTCCAATAGAGAAAGAGAGGAATTGGGACCCTGCTAATTGTAGTGTTGCAGTTCATTGTGGGTGTTGTGATGTAATAGTCTTACCCCTTTCATGAAATGAGTTTAAGGGTGAAGATAGTGTCATAATGTTCCTCAAAAATAGAGGATGGCCTACAAAATATAATTTATTTAAAAAAATAAATAAATTGGAAAATCAAATTTATATCCTAATTCAAAACTAAAAGTTTAATACTTATATTTGGAGATAGTATATCCTCCAATATACATGGCATATTATGAGTGATAAGGGTGTTTTAAGATTCTACATTATGCACACTTTCAATCTAAAAAACTATAATAAAAAATCAACAAGCAAAAAGAATAAAATATGTAATGTAAAATAACTTCCATAGAGGGTTAACAAGGCACAAGAGTTGTTACTTTTTGTTGTAGTGGTGGTTGTTCCACCATCTAATTTCTTGCTGAGTCAACTACAAGAATTAAAAAACAAATAAAATAATGCACTTGACTATTGAAAATTAAAATCTTAGTTGAAATTTTTAAATAGAAAACCTACATGTGGAGACAACATCAAAGAAAATTGTAGTCATTTTTCAAGTTGATAGGATTGCAAGGATGATTATGCAAACTTTGAATCTATAGATTTTTCAAATGCACATTATCCTTTTTAGGTAGACTATTTTTTCAAGGAACACATTCTTGCCTTTAAGTTCTAACAAATAAATTTTAAACATTTATTAATATTTACCTTGGTAACCATTTAACAAATAAATAAATATTAAATCCTAAATCAATAAATGAACAAATAAAATAATCTCCTACTCATCCACAGACAAAGAGTTTTTCATATTTTTAAATCAAGCATAGTTGGATCCTATGATTTTTGGAGGTCAAAGTAGGCCTCATAGTATAATGTCAAAATAAAATTTGAACAAGAAACAGTGAAATTGAGATTGGTAGAAGCATAATTTAATTCAATTTTTATCTGAGTGGAAATAAAAGATCACCAATCAAATTTGTATTTAAAAAGAGTATAGATAATGTAAAATAGTGCCTAATAAGGAATTTTTATTGGTCTTCCATATAATACTATTTTGGCTTTGAAAAATTGAACTATTTATTTAAAAAAATGGTGAGTAATGGCTTTGTTGTAGAGGCCCCTCTTCTAACTATCTAAAACAAAAGACAAAATGAGGATTTTAGATCATAAAAGTTGAATTTTAAAAATAAAACCAAATTTATAAGGAAATATTGATTTGACTGAGATGAAAATCAAAATATATCACTAAAATTTTATTTTCTTCATATGTCAATATTTATTTAGAACTCACTGGGGTTACATTGTGAAATGGAAGACCTGTTAGATTGTAAATATCTTCTGACAAAGTATCAAAGGTAAACATTATGGAATCCACTTTCATTAGGAATACATGAGCATTTTCAAAAGAATTGTGTATATGTCATACTAGAGCATATAGAGTAGGTTAGTAAATCTACATTATTAAATCAAGTAATTGTACTCATCTAGTTACTACATAAGCCTCAAAATGTTTGGGCATAGTAGGTTTTAAAAACTAAATTTTATCTTCATGGTTGAAAAGGGTGATGAGAAATCATTTCTTCAAAATGTTAAAAATTATAGTAGGTATGAGTATTTATAGAGTAGGGGAGGTGACTAAGTAACTGAACAATAGAATGATCATATAGGTTAGCCACCAGCATGCCCTGGTCATTTGTTTATGTCCTCTGGTTTAATTATTTAACTCCACTATTTGGCTATGCCATTTGGCTATGTTGTTCAACTCTGTAGTTTAGCTAGGTTGTTTAGTTATGTCATGAGATTGTGTCATTAGACTATGTCATTTGGATATATCATTTGGCTATGTTGTTCAGTTGTGTCATTTGAATGTATCATTTGTACATTTCATTTAGTTACATCATTCATCTATATCATTCAGAATTGATGTTTGTCTATATCATTCAACTATGACATTCATCTTTATCATTAGGTTAGGTTATTTAGTTAGGTCATTCGACTATATCATTTAGATGTGTGATTCATTTATGACATTCAGTTAGGTTGTTGAGCTATGTCATGTAGTTAGGTTGTTCATTTGTGTCTTTCATCTATGTTGCTTGAATATGTCATTCATAGTTCATATCTATTGTTTAGCTTGGTTATTTTTCTATGATTTTTTATTTTTCCATTCATCTTTATCATTTGGTTCTATCATTCAACTGTGTCATTCAGCTCAGCCATTTGGCTCCATCATTTGGTTTTATCATTCGGATATGTTGTTTGGATCAAACATTATATACAAAAAAACATTGGTAAAAACATTTTCCATCACCCACAGATGTTTCACCATACCAATGAATCAAATTTATCTAGATTTACCAAATATTTCCAATAGGTTTTCTAGTAGGGCCTCATAAAATGAACCTTGATAACCACTATTTACATACCTACACCCATGTTGAAAGTTGATGTCATTAATAAAATCACCAATAACTTAGGGCCTTAAAATAATTAGCAACAATCAAAAATTTTAATCTCAAATAATATATTTTTGCTTTGATTTCAACATAATCCACTTCACATATCTCAACAACCACCCCACAAATAACATATAAGTTTGTTTCCCTCATAGAAACTAATTTAACATGCTTTAATTTTATCGATACATTCAACACTTACAATGATCCAGAATTTTTATGTCTGAATTTAATTTTAATTGTCCATAATTTTTGTTTCATTTTTATATTTTTTTTTTCAAAATGGTTTTTGATATATATATATATTTTTTTCTAGTATTATTTTAATGTATTTTACAATAATTTTTAATCAATAGGTACAAAAGTTTCTTAAATACATGGTGGGAGTGTAATATTTTCAAAAAAGATTTATAAAAACATAATTAAATGAATCTTCACCGATTAGTATTTGTTTTAGTTCATTATAAAACATAGAAATTGCCTATACATTAGTTTATATATATAGAAAGAGAGTACACAAAATACTATCATAGAGGAAAATTTCATAGATGTGAATTTGCTCCTGTCATTCATGATTATTTTGAAATTTACAAAAAAAATTTGTAAATTTCTAGAAATATAAACCAATTGAATTCTAAAATTCCTTTAAAAATAAAGGTAGTAACTTCCCTAAAAATATATAGAAATATAAATCAATAATATTTTGAGTCTAGCCAAGGATACCCTTGTTGTTCTATTTGATAAATAAGAAAAGGAAGTTATTGTTACTATGGAAGAATGGCTAACTACAAAGGGACTAATTTGTAAGTTTGAAGGGTTTTGGCCAACTCTGCTAGCTTTATATGAGTGGATCTCAACCTAATAGCAATCTAGGGTAGAAGGTAAAATAAAAATTCATCCCTATTTTAGAGGTCTTTTTCTTCTAATTTTAAATTGTGTGATAGATAAAGATGTTTTTTTATTGACATGGTTTGGGACTCAAATAAACAGACTCTATTGTTAAAACCCTGGCATATAAATTTTAGTGCCTAGACTGAAACTTTTAATTTCAAACCAATTTAGATTAGGCTTTAAAATATTCTTTACTAGTTTTGGGATGTTTGGTGTTTTCAGCGATTAGAAATACAATAAGTAAAATTTGGACCACTGACAAATAGACTATTATTAAGGGACATTTCACATATGCCCATGTTTTGGTTTATGTAGATTTTTATAAATATTTACCTTCTCAATTAGAACTATAGGTGAGGGAGAAAACATGGATGCAATCCCTTGACTTTGAAGGTATGTATCCCTTTTAGGGGCATAAGATGTTTCAAAACAAGGCATCTTATAAATGATTTCCAAAGTTTCAAATTCAAAAAGATGCTATTATGCTTGAAAAATGCATAAATTGAACATAATATGCTTCCAACTATGGAGGATAGTGGAAATGATAATGAGGGATTAGAATCAGAGATCCACTTAGAAGAAGAGGAGTATAATCATAAAAATGAAATACTATGTTGTGAGGCAATGACAAAGTATGGGGGGAGGGGGAGGAGAAGTGGGGGTAGAGAGGGAGGTTGTTGTGTTACTTGAGATGACTAATGGAATGTCGACATTAGCTCAGATATATCAGCCCAATCTCTGTTAAAAAGACA
>JARHVA010006476.1:462500-480000 GCA_037957365.1 Torreya grandis | reverse complement strand
AAAAAAATAGTTCAAAATAATTTAAATTTTATCCCAAAAATGACTGATATTTTTTGGGGGACAACAACTAGCTCCAGTTGGGGAACTTCCTTTAGTTCAAAACTTGGAATAGCTAAGGGTAGTATAACCAGAATATCTAGTGCCTTGAAGTATGCCATTAGGCCATGAAGTCATGTTACCCAAAAAGAAAGGTGACAAAAACAAAAAAGAAAGCAAAAAATAGAACTAAAGACTATAAAAATGTACATATGTACATATGAACTTATCTGATACTACAACAATTGAAGTGATTTAGAAGCTGTCCATTATAAGACAATGAAGATGGTGTTTTGTCCTGATAAACCAACAGGAAACCATTTTGTCCCTAGAATCGGTGACAGGTGAATAGAATTCTCCAACAAGAATCACATTTTTTGTGCACTCCTTTTGGTTCTCTCTTTTTGCCCCATGGAAAGACATGGTCTTCAATCTGAAAACCATAAATCCTTGCTCTCTTAGTGAAAAATTCCTTTTGCTGACTTTAGAGCACAAAAGTATGGTCCAATACCATAGCTTGATGTTCTAATGGTTCAGTCCAGTGCATGTTTTGATTGTCCCCCTCAAACACCTGACAAACCATTAGTTCAACATAACCTTTGGCATGAAAGAGTTTGACATCTTCATCCTGAGAAACATTTGATTCAAGTGGTAATGATTCGTACTCAAGAGTGTTTTTAGTATTGCTAAACTATAACTTGCATGAGGAAGGAAAAACATCTCTTTGAGGAGATATCAACACAATCCTAGATTTAGCATTAGTAGAAGAATTGCTACCATCAAATTTGAGGATCCAAACATCATCAAAAACTAATCTTCTATTAGATTTCTCTTCATTAGAGATGGAAGATCCTTTTTCATCTTTCCTATGACCTAGTAATTCTTCTGATGTCTTATTTGAATCCATCTTTAGATCGCCACCTATAGGACTTTCGTCAGCTAAAACGTGAACATCCTCTGTGGATAATAAGTAATTACCCCTGCCTAAAGACACAAACAAAATTTGAGCTTCAGGCGCTGATGTCTATGTGACAACATATTTTGCTTCCTTTTCAGGGAGCAATCTCTTCATTACGCCTTTGATGGGGATTCTTGCCTCGGACATGTCCATGCTTAGTTCTCCTCCTACATCCTTGCAAAAATTTTGTCTAATAAGAATGCCATAAGATGCTGGGATGTTAGCCACCAGAACTGTCATCTTGATTCTTTTGTCTGGGAATGCCGCAAATGCAAATTAGGCATCCTTGATTTGTCCCAACAGAGGTACTTGTTTGTTCTCCATGGAGAAGCATCTACCAAATGTTTTTTTCAGTGAGAGACCAAGAGATTCTACCACTTTGGTAGGCATGACATTGTCTGAAGCATCTGAGTCTATGATGCAATTACTCAATTTGTGACCATTTATCAATAGGGAAACATAGAAAGGCTCTATTTTCCTAGGGTGAGCTAGAGGAGTAATGAGAATTTTTTTTTGGATGGACATGTTCCTTGGGGGATCATGAGTTATATTTTTAATCTCTTGTCGCACAGGGATGGATTTATTCTTCACACACTCTACCAACCTGTCCAATTGCTTGGGATTAGATTGCAAGAATTTAAATTCAAACATTTGAATTTTTGTCTTATTGACATGGTTGATTATGTCAAATGATTGAAATGGACTAGGAAGAAAGGATAGGAGTTCATCTTTCTAATTTTTAGCAGGGGTGGTACTAGTCTGTGAATTTGAAGTAGAAGGTACAAATATGTTTGATGTACTTACCTTTCTTGCAATCACTAGGTCCTTTGGTTGGAAAGGCAGAGAAGTTCCTCATTTAGCAATTGAAATTATAGGCCGAGAACTTTCTTGTATTTTTCCTTTATCAGCTTGCTAAGATAACTAGTTCTAGGATTGGGTGAATACAATATATGATCCCTCATCTGCTTTACCTTCACTTCTAGGTTCATCCTAATAATTCAGGAAACTAATGTTGGAGTCACCAGCTAACTCTTCTTGGTCCTCTGTGAAGAGATCAACACTATTTTCTTGATCAAACTTAGGTTGGAAAAGAGAAATCATGTTCAGTTTCTAGATATCCAACTACTGAGTTGGTTAGAAGTGCTTCAAGGACAAGGATCCTCTATGGAGGGGGAAGATGATTTGGCTACCCTTGATTCCTAGCAACGTTTCCTTGATATGACTAGTTTTGAAATGTCCTCCTTGGCATATCCCCGTCAGGAGGAGCAGACATACCTTGGGCCATTTGTCATTTCAAGGCTAGAATTTTATTTTCTAGCTTTTGCACCATTTGATCAGTGGTGCCTGTAGGTGAGTATTCAAAAGATGAAGAGGATTTACCTCTGTTTGGATCTCTCCTTATCATTCCTACCAAGATAAGGTCATCTTCCACATTAGTGGCCAAATTTTGAGCTGCAGCAAGGTCTATGTGGCTAGCACATCTTAGCAGAAAACTCACCTTAGGCAGCTGTGAGTTGATGAGGAATCACTTAAAATTCTCAGGTGTTGGCTAAGCAATGGTAGGAATTTGATTCATAACCTCGTCAAACTTAACAATGAAATCCCTCATAGGCTCATGAGGTTGTTTCTTCATCTATGTGAGCAAGGCTAACAAAGCATTTGCATCTTCTATAGGCTTGAACTTGGCTTCAAACAAGGCTTTGAGGGTGTTCTAGTCAGTCACAGTCTAGGCAATAGATGATAGAACCAATCTGTAGTAGCACCTTGTAGAGCTTCCACAAAAATCTTGACTACCACATCCTCAAATTCCACTCCTATTATGCCACAGGCTATGCTGAAAGGTGAAGTGTGTTCATGAGGGTGAACTTTCCCATCACCATAGAATTTGGGGAAATTCTTTCTTGAGCTACGTGGAAGTTCATGCAAGGGTGGAGTCAAATTGAGTGGGCCAAAAAATTTACCCCAAGGGCCTTGAACTGCCATTGTATGATTATGGAAAGGCCGGATAACAAATCTCATAGGGGTAAGTATTGACAAAGCTTTATTAATAGTAGAAATGGATGCTTTGCCCAATAATGGAGACTTGACTTTAGTAGGAGGAAATCTCCTAGTTCATTGAAGGCGAGATGGTGAAGGGAAATTTTTTTCTATACCAACTCGAATACAGGGTCAACAATACCTTTAGCCCTTGACTTCACATATACTGTGGATCTGCTAGAGTGTAAAAATAAAAATGGAAAAGAATTGGAACTGGAACTACTTCAGCTTGAAGATTGAGGCTTCAAACTACGCATTCTATCCCAGATGGCATGGGGGTGGAGGAAGATGGTAAGGTTATAAAGGATAAGGGTAGGGATTTCTTTAATCTAAAACTTGAGGCTTCAGATTGCACTTTCATCCCCAACAGAGTCACCAAAAACTATTGGGTGAATATTTTGTCAATCAGCTAACTGATGAGCAAAATAGGTCTCTTCAACCACAACATAGGGAAATTGGTTGGTCAGATGTGCAAGTTTACTACATCAAAAGGGGACAAATATCTCCTCTCATCAAGGGGAGGTTCCTTGTAAATATGAAGGAATTATATACTATATATGTAAGAATAAAATAATACTCAGGGGGAGGATAAACCATCCATCTCTCTTTTTTCAGAGATGATGTTCATAAATCAAATGACAAATCCTGATGAAATGACAAAAGACACTCCTCTTCCTTCAATAGAGTTGTTTAGCAGACAAAAGGAATCTTTTGGGTGATGACAAGTAACTGTAACATGGTGCAGTAACGCAACAGGATGAAATGAGGCACAAAGTCTCCACCTCAACTGCCAAAGAGTGAAATATGAAGGACAATGAGGGCACAAAGTCATCCCAAGATCTTTTCCATAGAAATAGAATACAAAGGATAATGAGGGCACAAAGTCGTCCCAAAATCCTTTACACAGGAATAGAAAAATAGACAAATTAAGGATAATTGTAGTAGCACAAAATCTCTCTACAAATGGCTTTAGGACACCTTCCTAATCAATTTCACTAATTTTACTTATTTAATCAAATGGACAAAAAATATATTAAGGAAATAGACATAAGAACAAACAACCAAGCTGTTCCAACACAAAGTCTCAAAAGTCACTTGTTTTGTTATTCAAACAACTAAATATGATCAACAATCCGAGCTCAAAGTCTCAGTAATTCCTTTCAATTTGGGTAGAGTTTTACTTTTGTTGACAAAGAGAGATATCTAAAACAATCAGAAAGAGTCCAATATATAGTGCTCCAAGAAAGACTTGGGTGCTTTGTTTCACAAAAATGTGTTACGATACATTCAATGCCCTTAATGCATTTTAAATTTTGTCCATGGGCTATGCTAGAATCAAGCATCAGTATTTAATATGAGCCACCTGATGTGTTTCATGATTTGCACACAACTATTTGCTTTACTCGATGCATAAAAATGAGCCATGCCATTGAATGTTTGTGCTCTTTCAATCTCCACCTGGTGGGATATTTTACCTTCTAGAAACATATCTTATGCACATATATTTTTTATCTTTCTCCATCATTCCCCCTTTCCTTGTTGTATTTCATCCTTATCTGTGTGATCTGAGCTCTCAAGCTATCTCTTTCAGTCTTATTGGCTCCTTACACTCTTCCATCAGTAGTTTTTTCTTTTAGCATTTTGGCCTTTTGCATTGAGGTCCGTGTTCCAGCTTTCAAAGATCAAGAAATATTTCATTTCCATGATTTTGATGTCTTTAGGCCCATCATCATTAGGAAACCAATGACTAGTTTGTTACCCTAAACTTGACGGCTATGGGGATGTCATCGAACGTCTGGATCTCAATGGCTAGTTTGTGATGATCAACTTTGACATCTGCGGGACCGTCATATTCCTTGGCAATTCCTTCAACTTTCTTGTTTTATCCTTTCTGAAGGGGAAGAATCCCTTCAAGGTCTTGAGAAATGGTCTACTTTGGGTTAGGGAGAGCCCCTTGCAAGTGTATCTACCCTTCAGAGTCTTTGGGATGGCCTTCAGGCTTTTATTCCTTCAGAGGGCTTTTGTTCCATCATCAAACTTTTGCTTCAGGCTTTTCTTTCAAACAAAAGTTTGGAGGAATTCCTTCAGACATTTTGTCTGATGGAAATGTTTCTTCCCTTTGTCTTTTATTCCCACTAGCTTCTGGTTTCCATCGGGCTTTCTCCCAGAGTGAATTTCTTCAGACAAAATGTCTGAAGGAATTACTTTGGACATTTTGTCTTAAGGACTTGTGCCTTGTTTACTTTTTCGTTGGAACTTTTCCAAAAGAATTCCCTACTCTTCACTTGGTCTTTGAAACGGTCCACCTATTCCCTATTTACCCTCCATAAGGGCACTTGGCTTGGTTTATTTCCCTTTCAATAGTCCACTTTGGCTCCTAAGTGCTCTCCACAAGGGCACTTATCCTTTGGGCTCTTGAAAGATCCCTTTGAACTTATCGATTGAAAAAATGGCTAAGTGTTGACCCTGTTTCTTTCCTTCAGAGTCCATAGAAATCTTCTATGATGTCCATAGATTCAAGCCTATAGAGTCCATATATTTCAACCTACAGAGTTAGTAGATTCAAGTTCGTAGAACTGGGGGAGTCCATAGAAATGAATCCATATATTTCTTCCTGTGAAGTTCGTAGAAATGAGTCCATAGATTCCTTCCTGCGAAGTTTTTAGAATAGAGTCCATAGAAATGAGTCCTTAGAACTTAGCCTACAGAGTCCATATATTTAATCCTGCAGAGTCTGTAGATTCAAGCCTGTAGAGTCTATAGAACTTTAAAAAGCTTGAAAAATGGAAAATTTGAATGCTTAGAACAATTTTTTAAGAAGGGGAGAGAGGATTTTGGTCTATTAGACCAAAGTAGTTCAAAATAGTTCAAATGTTGTCCCAAAAATGACTAATATTTTTTGGGGGACAACAAAATCTAATCTAATACTCTTAACCCTAGATACCCCACATACATAAATTTAATTTTAATATTTTTGTGAACATAACCTTTGAGTCTTCCTTTCCAATCTAAGCTTGTTGTAATGTTTTAGAATACATTAGTTATTTAATGATAGATTTCATTATCATATTAGTCTTTGGAGCCTTTAAAATGGATAAAAAATAACTTCTTCCTTCTCCTAACCCGAAGGAGGGTGATAGCTACCATCCTTCTAACTAGGTCGATACTATCACTCCTTCAAAGTATAAAGTGGCCAATCTTATAATGTTAAAATAGGGTAGCCAACGAAGCATTCCTAAATCCCTAAATGGTACATGTATGCATTTTCAATCTAAATCACCTATACTTTATGCTTATGTCTCCCTAAAATATCAAAATATTTTTATAATAAAGTTAATCGAATCATTAAAAATTCAAAATTAGTATTTCAATTCAAGGCTCACATCACTGGAAAACCAGATTGCATACCTATAGAATTAAAAACATGCTAATAGTAATCATGTGTTTTCATCTTAATCTTACAAAGTTTCATATACAAATTAAAAGTTACAATAGAAAACATTTAATTAAAGTGATTCAAAATTTGATCCAAAAGTTAATAAGATTCCAAGCGAAATCTTAGGATAAATGCTTCAAAACATATAAATTCAAATGCCTCATCTACATACTTTAAGGGGATAAAAATACTATTATGCATATCATAGAATACATGGGAATGATACATATTGTTTTTATGTAATAAATAAAAAAATACAAGTTCATAAAGATAGGGATGATCCTATCATCAATACATCAACCAAGAAAATTTAGGAATCAAATCTATGATACCATAGATGGGATCAATAATCTTTATACCAGATGTTATGAAAAATATATCATGAAATGTAAGTAATTAAAGGTGAAATGATAAGATACAAAATAAAGAGATAAAAGGGAACACATTACAAAAGAGATTATGTGGAAATCGTGTAATATATAAGGAAAAACCATGGGAGAAATGGCATCTTCTAGACTTCATATTGACATAGGAAATCTCTTCTACAATAGCTCCTCTAGTAACCACATTGATGCTAACAACCAAACCCTCAATGCTTATAGATAAAGCATTTAGGTTGTGAACCAAGTATAACAATGCCTTTAGGATCCAACCTCCAAGCATGCAAGTACAAACTTTTATAGATCCTCGAATAAGATGAATTATAATGAGAGAGCTTATGCATATTAATAGAATTTACAAAATAGAAAAGAATAAACAAGAGACAAGATAAAATGTGCCATCCTTGAAGTGGGTGTATTATTCATCAATAGGTAACAATGCCTCCCCCATGTGTCAAGCCAAGCTTTGAATGACATCTTATGATTCCCGCTTTATGACTCCATGAGCACTCCAAAGTGCTACACCCCACTTCACATGTGCAATCAATATAACATAGTGATCCTTATCCCCCACTTTCCCATGTGTGTTCACATGAGTTAAATGATTCCCAACTTTTGACCTCATCTAATATGAGCTAACATACAAAATCTACCACACAAGTACATGCATTTATGGAATCACGGGATTCACTATCATTATGTCCTCACATGCATCTAAAAAATCTAACCCATGTAATTAAGTGGATAAATGTGCCCCATTTATCTCTCCTCATAATTTCAATATGAAAGATACTCTATGGGCCGTAACATACACCATCAACTATGCCACATCACCAACCAATGACATCACTAACCATCCAAATCACTAGTATGCCACATCACTATGAATAGTAATTTGTGAATAATGATTTCACATCCTAATATACTCCCACTTGAAGTCAATATACATAGGATTTTACCATGCTTGAGTACTCTGCAACTAGTTATCTATTTATACCCACTATTGCACTGACACAAATCCAATTAATGTTTCGCTGCACTACTAAAAATTCTCTTCCCTAGATGGATTTGTCAACATCATCTCCTTCATAGAAAATTTCAACACCTGAAGTAACTCTTCACTTCTCCATAGACTAATCCTCTAATTAGGATTTGGTCACAACTCCCATTGCTTCGAAGTATCTAGTTTAGTGCTCATCACGGCATCATGATGCTTCCTACTCCTAATTAATCTAATACATAAGACATAACAAAATGTTTTCTCCTATATTAAAGTATGCTCTTGGGAAGAAAACTCAATAATTAAATAAGTTGGGTGCTTCCTTACTTTCAAATACTTATGTGTATCCATATTTGGTTTATTCCATATACTACCTTTATCGCATCCTTGTCACATGAGCCATCACCCCAGTGATCATGTTGGGGCTTGTATCCAACATGTCATCAACACATAAAAACAACATCTACTAAACACTTTGGCTTTCCATGAAGGCATTAAAGATCATCTACTACATATGTTTCACCTAAAAAAATCCATATAGTGACTTATTCAACATGCAAACCAATAACTCTTTACCTCTCCTTGCATCTATCTCTCCCTATGAAAGATCACCATGTAGGAATAACTATTCTAACTCGTTGATCACCAAAAAGTGAATGTATCACTCTTGATAGTAATGATGTGATAAGATCTCATAGAAGTCAAGACCAGACTTCTCCACATGGCACGAGGTCATTGGACTAATCACAACTCCTAGCAAGTCATCATGCTACTCAGTACATCACTGAACCTATCAATTTTTTGAGCTTCAACAATGTATTCGAAATTCATCATGTTCTCCCACATGTCCAAACACATGACCTTATCCTTCTAGGAAAAAAAAGTCTCAATTATTATTTTTTATGTAGCCTTGAGCTACAAACCATACCAAACATGACATAAATAGACCAATAATGGATTCATGGAAGTCATCATATAATTTAATGCACCAATGCACGTCTTGAGTTTTTGTTCTTAAAAAATGCATCTAAAATGCATCACTACTCTGCCGTATGTTTGAATACAGATGTTCTCATTTTGGTAGTACTAGGTCTCAATTTTTCATTTACATCATCATATTCCTCATCCTATACTAATTCAAAATAGGTACAACTTTATATTTCTTTATATGTCCTTCCTTTACATGGATTATTGTCTTCAATATCTCATCTAACAACATGCGGTCAATATAATACCAAATCATACATCCCTTATATCTATTTCCAATAACCATAACAAGGTCATGTCTTGTCTTCAACCTCCTTGAAAGGAAACCAGCTTGGTCCTCATGTTATATATTTGCTTCATGTTCAACAAGAATATTGTGTAGCATGTTGGCTTATCTGGCAAATCTTTTTAGCTTTTTCTTCCACCTATCTGCAGTCTTCTCCTCAACAACATGAATTGAAAATGATCTTCACCAAGGTATCATGCACCTTATTCCATAGAGATATACCCATAAAAATAAATATTTATTTTCTTATTTAATCTCCAACTTGGTCTCTCCTCCAATCACATAAGCTTTAACATGCATAAAATAACCAACAACAAAAAACATTGACACATGGAGTTTTTCACCATAACTCTGATACTATATGTTAGGAATCAAAGCTCTAATACAAAATATAGGATCAATAAACTTTGAGACTAGATGATAGGAAAAATAGATCTTACTTTGAAAATAACTAAATGCAGAATAACAAGCTACAAAATAAAGAGACAAAAGGGAACATATTACACATGAGATTACATAGAAATCCTAAAATGTGTAGGGAAAACCCAAGGGTAAAATGGAGTCTTCTACACCTTATATTAATGCAACAACTCTCTTCTACAGTATATCCTCTAGCAAATCCTTCCATGTTAACGACCAAAAACTCAATGCTTACACCTGAAGCATTCATGTTTTGAACCAAGTGTAACATTGCCTCTAGGATCCAACCTCTAAGCATGCAATCATAAGTTTGTATGTATCTTATAATATGATGAATTACAATGAGAGATATTATTCATATTAATAATATTTATAACATAGAAGAGAATAAATAAGAGAGAAGATAAAATGTGCCATCATTGAAGTGGGTGCACTGTTCATCAATATGGAACCCTATCTACCCCATGTGCCAAGTCAAACCTTGAAAGGCATCTCAAGATTACCCCTCAACCACTTCATGTACATTATAAAGTGTTATGACCCATTTTACATGTGACCTCAATATAGCATAATGATTTTTGTTCCCCACTTTCCCATGTGCATTCACATGAGTCAAAATATTGCCAATTTTTGACCTCATCTAATAGGATTCCACAGACAAACCATTCCCCACAATCACATGCCTAAATGTAATAATGAGATCCACTATCATTATGTCCTCACATCCATACATAATATCCAACCCATGTGACTAAGTGGATAAATGAACCATATTTCTCTCTCCTCATCTTTTCAATATTAAAGATGCTTTTGTGGTCATACCACCCATCATGGGCCATGCCACATCATCAACTAAACACATCACCATCAAGCCACATCACCATAAATAGTGGTCATGAATAGTGATTATGATTAGCCATTCATGAATACTAACTACAAATAGTGAATTCACATCATACCAAGAAAGCCACTCGCATTATGAGTACTTCTCCTAAAGCATGAGTGCTAAAACAACAAATATGGTTACAAATGATAATTGAGAATAGAAGCAATTATAAATGAAAAACCTAGAATAAGAAAATATACAAAAGGCAAATATAGAACAAGCATTATTATAAAATGATCAAAATGAACAGCTATAAAAGGCAATGTTAAAAAAGTGCAAGAATAGTAGTTGAAAAATCAAATTCAAGATAAACAAACTAGCATTATAAGAAGAGGATTATTAACAAAGTATTTTTCAAAATAAGAGATTCCTATAAATTCAATGTATACATATATGGTTTCCAAGGATCTAAACATCGTATCTATTCCATACATAGAAGAATAAATAGTTAAGTGAAGTACTACATAGTATATGCTTTCATCCTTAAATAAATAGGTCGAGTCAAAAATCACATCTTTTCCTAGTGTGTAATTAAAGATGTATGATTCTTATATATCCTATATCGAGATGAAACATTTTGACAATGATTAATATAGTCAATAAAAACAAAGTTTAAAGAAATAAACTTCAATTTATGGTGATGTTGGTTTTTCATACATTAATGCTCAAAATGACACATCACAAGTTCAATAAAAACCTAACAAGTTCCATGTCTCCTATAGTAATGATTACATTAATTATTATGATCCTAATAATATAGAATATTACATTTATCATGATGATATTGATTATGTAGCATATGAATATGACATATTTGAGATAGACCCTTCATAGAGATATCTCATTGATGAGTACATTGGCTTATAGTAACACCTTTCCTTGTATATTTAATCTTTGGTTTTCTTTCCAAACATTCCAAAAATACAAAAAATTTGAATTAAATTCAAAAATACTAAATTTTTTTAGGATGTTCTTAGTTTTACTATTTCCTATAATTATGTTTTTTTCTCCATTTTAGCAAATAACACATCATTTCTTACCTATAGACACATATTTTTCACGAATCATTTGAGTGTGATTTAGGCATACCAAGACACATGATACATGTTCATATAAATGTCAGGCCTTTCCTCTACTAAAATCAAAAGTACATGTGGCCATATACTTATTTGATCATGATACACCCATGTTATATTGTGATATGATAACATTACATTATCATGTTTGAGATAATATGCTTAAGCATGCCTATAATTGTACTTATACCTTTCATAGTCTATTTGATATGCTATGTACTTAACATTTTTTACAAACAAATATTCGTAGGAAATAGTATGATAGGTTCATGTTATTTTCTTATATTTGTCATAATTTTCCATTTTAACACTTCCTTGAGTGCATTCCTTTCTTGACATTATATTTCATTGTATTTCCTACTCGAGGATTTAAATATTGTCCACTAATTATGGCCATTTTGTCATAGTTTGATTATTTGTTCTTTTGAATATGTCATTATTTATTATATGAGTAAAGTTAAATATTTCATTCTATGATTTATATAAATTTGAATAAGTCATGTCCCCTTGATTTTGGGGCATTTAAAATTTCTCTTTGTATTTGGTCTCCTTGGACCATTTTCACATTGCTTTTATTTTGAGTGATCTTGTGTGTGTGCTTGATTGCTTTTTAAGCTTGTATTGTTAGTCTCTATATGTTTCTATGATCTATATCATGCATATTATAATTTTATTTGATCACATATTGTATGTTTAAATGATATATCTACTTAGACATATTAATCTTATATGTTGCATGATCCATACATAACTTATATAGTTATATTATCCTTTAGAGGTAATGAAACTACTAAATTATATTGGGGGCATGACATAGAGGCATGGCTTCCACATTTTCATAGTTTCTTATTTCAATGGGGTATGTCAAAAATGCATAACCTCAACACCTATTTAGTTTTAATATTCTCTAGATTACATTGGGGCATGTCATAAAAACATGTCATCCATACTTGTATCGATTTCATGTTTAGAATATTTTATATTTATATGATTCAAATACATATTTGTGGCAAAATTATATACATTGGTATTGTTAACACACTAAGAATTTAGATTTAGATATATATTAGGTTTATATGACATTCAAAGGGCACCTAAAATTACAAAATCAAATCAATTTCTATATTTTAAATATTATTATGAAGTTTTATCGTACCCAGGATAGACTGATATCAAATATTATATAACCAATATACTATAGTAGTTGGTTCACCTTTATAATGTTGATTATATTAAATATATGAATCTTTAAAAAAATAAGTTAGATTTGATTAAATCCTCTATATTTACAAGACTTATATCTTGGGTTTTATTAAATCATCCACCCTCATCAAATATTTAGAGTGAGTTGTTTTAATTTCTCACACTCACTAAATTATGCACTTTTTTGGGTTGCATAATTGAGATGGAACAAGATCAATATTAATGTTATAACTCATGTTTATAGTAATATTACGGGCATGTTTCCTAAAATATATATCTATATGTATGCACTTTCATGTTCATATTGGTCCTAATCTCATATTCAAAACTTTATAATGAGGCATCCTTTCAAATAAAATTGGGAAAAGGTAAGATGGAAATTCAATCACAAAAAAATCACTCAAGTTGGGCTCATGCAAAGATAAGGTTTGTATACACACTTGGGTACACATTTGTTTCCTTTAAACTATTAATTTAATTACAAGAATAAAGGGTGGAAATGTAAATAATAAAATATGAGTTATTTACTACCTCAATCTTGTTCACTTGAAAAATACCTATCATGGTAGGATCTTTCATTTCTAGGCCTAACTGTTGCTGAAAAGATCACATTCTCTATCTTTTTGTGCCTAAATTACATAGCTATTAGTCTAAACATGATTACTCTGATGACTAAGCCTTATATACTATGTAAAAACCTCTAAACCTAATTATTATTTTTCACTACCAATTTTATACTTGTACCTATTTTATAGCTTCCTAGACACCTAAACCCAAAACAAACACCTACAATGACAAAAGTGTCCATTTTTTGTAAAATGTGTCTACTGCCTAAAAGTCATCTAGCTTAAATATTAAAAATAGACTAAATGTCGGTCTATGTGTTTTAATGTTATATTTTCTATATGGGTTTGGCATATATACAATATCGACCCTCGCCTAGAAATCACCCAAAAATAACCTAAAACTTAGAAGGAAAAATACCAAGAATCACTTAATAAATCATTCAAGTGATAAAATCTACCCTATTTATCCCCATTTACATAAAACCCATAGGAATAACATTCTAGAATTCTAAATAATTCAAGGAGCATCCCGTGAGCCTTATTTACCAAGTTAAAATACAGATCACCACATATATTTGCTTATCCCACATTGCATCCTTGTGTACAAATAATAAAATGTAGGGGATTGCCTTGAACTACTAGAAACCTATGAACTTGAGTGGGAGTGATAAATAGTGTTAGTCCTTTTGATAAAGACTATTAAAAAAAAATTCTTGTAGAGATGAATATCCTATTATTATTTGTTAAAAGATCTCAAATACAATTCTTTTTAGCTCTAGTACGATACTTCAAGATGGATGGTTTTAGTGGAGTAAAATAATCTCCATGGGATAATTTGTTTGTAGTCGTCAAAGCTACCATTACCTCTTTTTATGAATATAACAAGATTATTATGGTTTAAACAAATCTCATGCAGTTGCATTAATAAACAAGGATGGTAAGCATCTATAAGTTATGGTTTGGCTATGTGCCACTAGATGTGATTGGGGGAAGTGTTACAACAAATTTAATGTGATGACAAATTATTGGGAAGAATTAGCTCCTCCAAGGTAATGTATGTGTACGCAAAAAATGAAAAGAGATTTTTGTCTAAGATGTTATTATGTTATCTAATTACAACCATTATGTATCCTATTAATAAATAAAAAATTGAGGTACTGAAAATTTATGCATTTCAGTGAATTTAGGCTTGGTATTCTTGGCTTATTTTAAGTAAAATTAGAAAAATGTGTTATTTTGTAACTCCAAAGGGGATAAACTTAATCAGTTTATGGAATGTTTTATTTTGATCATAGATATAGATTGAAACTATGATGTATATTTAGTCATGGATATGTTGATTTCATGAAGATGTAATGATAATCATGGAGGTGTTTTCACATCCATGAGGATGTTTAATTTAATCTTGACTGAGTTATGCATCCATGGGGATTACCATTCAGAGCATGGATACATTTTGACACGTATGAAGATGTTTATTGTGACATTGGATATGTCTTACATCCATGAGGATGTTTATTTCTAGTTTCAATTGAACTTATTGGTTGTTAGAAATTATAATTCCTATGGTAGAGATATTGCATTCACCGTAAGCCTTGGTTAATCTCACCCTTTCCCAAAGTCATGTTACATTAAAGAAAGCATCACCATTCAACCTTTCACTTATTTTATTAATTCAATTGGTGGAATAGTGATACAAGCTTGTTGTTGGAATCATGAGATAATGCCTTGGTCTCCATTGAGAGTTTGCACAAATAAGCTAGCCAATGAGGTTGAGGTATGGTTTCTTGGGAGGTCTAGGGGTGTTGCTCAAGCTTGGAGGGATTAGTGGGGTTAGTTTGAT
Source organism: Torreya grandis (assembly GCA_037957365.1). Classification (NCBI taxonomy): domain Eukaryota; kingdom Viridiplantae; phylum Streptophyta; class Pinopsida; order Cupressales; family Taxaceae; genus Torreya; species Torreya grandis. The sequence goes on along the minus strand of JARHVA010006476.1, from coordinate 464,886 downwards.
TGACTTTCTTGGATAATTTAAGAAATTTTGGGTATATCTTATTGTTATTGTGTAGCATGATCCATCTACCTATGATGATCAAACATTATTGGTAAATTTATGAAAACTCATGGAGATAGATAGGATTTGTTAGAAAACAAACTTCCTTGAGTGAAGGTGATTGTAATCAAATATCCATGGGACTAATCATGTCATACTATTTGATGGGTATATGGTGTCATTTAGATGACATCTAGACATAAGATAGACCAATGGGAATCATGGACCCTTGTGCTTCACTAGCCTATATGTTTGACTATTTTAATGTGAAAATACCTTGGCATAATGACCTATATATAGATGTGTGCCTATCATACATAGTTCTTTCATATATGTACATTGCAAATAATGTATAGACCCTTGTGAGGTGTGATGTGATTAACCATGTGAAACATATGAACCTTTTATGTTAACAATCTGGTTGTTTGGTGTTCAAATATTATGTTATGTTATAAATGTGATCTTATTTTGCTAAAACATAAAAATTATGACTATAAACACTTGTGTACTATAAATACTAATCTAGAATCAAATCCTCTAATTGATTTCTCAATGTATAGTGACGTTATATATGTTTTAATCCTACATCATTATTCTAGTCATTAACATCAATGCAAGTATGAGGTTCAGGGTAAATAAACACTATGTCCATAATTGTTCAATCTAGGTACAAGCTAGGGAGTGAAGTCTCTTATAGGCTAAAAACCCACTCTTCCACTTTGCATGAGGCTACCACCTGATTCATTTAGAGTGTGAACCACAAGCAATACATATTGGCCATGAGATCTTCAAACATAATGGTCACTTTATGGATTTAATGTCCCTCTAGATGCCTCTTGGAGGTTGTTGAGAAAATAATCCATGTGAAATTTTAATTTTTTCAGCCTTATGAATCACCAAATGGTCCATAAACTTGAATGATTAAGTAAAATCAATAAGGTGTTTCTTGGTAAAATACATACATGTGTTCACTTATAAGTAAAAACATGTTGTGGATGAGGTATTACTTTATTACACCTGATAAATATATTCTAGGATGAATATATTTATAATTTATTTTAAGCATGACTAGAATGTATGCTAGTTTTATGGTCAAAAGTAGCATTATAAGTATTTATTAGGCAGATTTGGAATCTTGGTTACCCTTTTTAAATGTTATCATGATGTAAGTGCAGTAAGATGGTAGAATTGTGATCCCTGTAACCATCGTGTGAATTCCTGTAACAAAGTTGTGAAGAACATGTTGTAAGCCTTTGGATTGCATATGATGCCTATAATGCTTATTTGGTGTTTAGTGTGGTTAGTGCAAGATGTTGCACTAACACATGAATGATAATTATTTAAATGAAGTAACCATATAGAATGAGTATCTTGTGCTAGCATTTCTATGATGAATGTTGATTAATTTATGCATGATGGATAATATGTGTTGGTAAAGACACTTTTTAATATTATAAATATGTAGGAATATAATTAGATTATGCAATTACAATTAATGTCATTTAATATTGTAGATTTATGTCAAAAAAATTTCCTCATAATATGATGAATAACGGACTAGAAGCTAGTTCTCTATGAAAAAAATTGATCTAAATACATGAAAATGTCAAAAATCCCTATCTTACATAAGTTTAAAACTATAAAAATGTGTGCCTAGAAGGTAATGAAAGCTTCCCATTGGCATTTATTGAGATAAGAATATTCTTTCTGATGGCCAATAATGTTTTTTTTGCTAGTAAAGCTTAAAAGTCACTCCTATACATGTGGCTGAATTTTAAAAGTCTCAATAGAACTATGTTAAAATGATGGTATACCACTAGTTTATGCTAAAATGATAACAAGTTTAGGATGATAGACCTATTATGAAGGCTATAAATAATCAGTTGGTTTGTAATGAATGACCCTGTGAGCCATAAACACTAAAATTATACCCCAAGTTGGGATTTGTGTGTGGAAATCGAATGCTATATGTGCTTATATAGTTCCCCTTTATTATTTTTATGTCTTAAAATTAAAATTGAGTTGATAAGAAGTTTTTTTTGGTTTGGATAAAGAAATACATGGCTATAATTATGATTATGATGGGAATGTCAAATGTTTCCTACCTGGATGGTATGTTACATCCTCTTGATTTATTGGTAAGTAAGATAATGGTATTCTTAATCAATTGTATGATTGAGTTATGTAAGTACAAAAATAGACATATCTTGCTTAGCATATTTTGAAAATTACTAAGGGTATCCACCATTGTTAAAAACTCAACCACGGATAGTTGAGTACTTGAGATTTTTGTAATAAAGAATGGTAGTCTTTTTCGGATAACCTGATCCCTAGCTATAATTTTAGT
>JARHVA010006476.1:440000-455000 GCA_037957365.1 Torreya grandis | reverse complement strand
GATTCTATTTAATGGATCATGAAATAATGTATAGGCTATCTTATGATTTGTAGAAGAATATCACTTACTAAATTAGCACATTGATTTTAAGAAGGATAGTATTATCTTATCATTATGATTTTGTTATGTTGTAAAGGAAAAGTAATAAAACATGGACTTTATATGTTTGTTGGAATTACTTGCATTTGAACTTGATAAACTCTTATAAGTTGTTGGAATTACCTATGTACCAGTTAAGTTATGATTTTATGAATAATTTAGAATAAAGTGATTTTATACAGCCATAGATGTATCTATTTTAATCCCATAAAATGATTTATTTTAGAATGTTAATCCTCCATGAATCGTTCAAACTACTCTTATGTCTATGGGTATTATGGCTTCTTTAAGTAATGATATTTCTCACTAATTTGAAAATTTACTATGAAACTTACTTCACTGGAAAAGTTTTCTACAACCATATTAATTGTTGAGGTAAATAGTTATATGTTCAAGTTTCCCTCCTTGCATTGGTTATTTGTATTTATTTGTGGGCAATCTCTTATGATGATTCTAGTTTGGATTTAATATTCAACAAAAGCTCTACATGGCTGAAATGGGACGGTTATAATGTCCATTCCCAATTGGTATACCTACCTACATGGCATATGGAATTTATGTTTTCAATTTTTAATCATTTATATTTGTAATCTCATTTCAAATTGACTATTTATTAAATCAATTAAGTATGGAAGTCTTTTCCTTTTGAATTAATTATACCCCATTAAAATATACTTCAGATTTAGTAAAATATGTAGTTGGCCATGTTGCCCTTCCATATTGAGTCATGGATATGTTGATTGGTTGGGGTATTGGCCTCTAGGTCTTGAGTCACATGAAGTTAGCCATTATAACCATTTCATACAATCTTGTTGACAACATGCTTAAGTATGATAAGGTGAACTCATTAAGCATTGATATGATCTCTCAATGCTAGAATTATATTGTATTCAACTGAATATGTTTTTATTACACCTAAATTAGTCATTGAGACATTGATTAAATCTTATGGGAAAAAATTTGTATAAGGATTGTACACAAGAAGTAAACATTGACATTAGTTGTTTGATAATTTGTGGGCATATGGGACTCGAAGAATTGTTAAACTCCTTGGTAACGGTAAACCATGTTATGGGAATTCTCTTCCTTATATGAGTCATGACTTGGCTTTAAGATTAAATCCACTAGGAAAATGTATGGTGTTATGGCTGCTAAATCTGAGATTCCATTTATGGAATCTCGATGAATGATCTATATAGAGTTGTCTAGTCTATTGTAGGCTGCATTGCCAATCAATTGGGTATCTCATGCTAGTGCATTCAACTACCTTAGGTATCAATAAAAGTGGATACAAATGTAGTATTCCTTAAGACATCCCTTATATTAGATGGTCTTGTATCTTGAGTGTTTAGCTATATATTATTTTGAATATTTTTTTGATGTTTTGCTCTTACCATGATTAAGTTTAACCCAAGTTATATACTGAGGAGTAGTTGTCTCTTCAGCTCTCAAATGGGAACCTATTAGACACCTTAGTTATGGAGTAGGGTTAACATACAACTAAATAGTCCTATTGGTGGGAGTAACTAGTATTGTATAGAGTTAAGATTTAATCTATCTTTGTGCACACATAAAAACACCCCATATTATATACTCTTCGGTAAGGACATGCTCCCATATAGAACTCTTTACTAGTGACTTTATCCTAGTTACATGTCTCTATCGACTAATATCAAGCTCATTAGGATCACCCTTGTGTGCAAATCCACTTATATCTTGTATCAATCTCATCCATTTATGTTTGGGCCTAACATGCAGTGCTACTTTGTACTCTAAAACCATTGATACCCATTTTTTCTTTTCTTAGGGAGTTGTTTCATTCAAAGCATCACCTAGTTTATTATTCAAAAAAGGAACGCTAGCTAGCAAAATTTCACCTTTTGAATAATCATTTAATGAAATACCATTCATCAATCCTTCATGATATATTAACATGTGTTATTCGTTAAGATTCCTTGGCCATCATCTCCCCATATGGAACTATTTACACAAGGGTTTATGGGACCACATTTGGTACTTCACTTTCATATTCACTTTAAACAAAATATTTAAATATTATATGTTTTAAAACCCCATCATTATACTATGTATTTATTTTCTTTCTCATGATGTTTAGGCAAACATTGACCAAATGACCCATATGAAAACATATGCACCATCTACAAGGTAAACTTTCATAATCAATAGATTGGACCCAAATTTTATTCCTCGCAATAAGATCCACCTAATACAAAAAATATTTGATAACATAATCACTAAACAAACTTCATTCATAATTTTAACAACCCCTTTCTTCTGTTATTAGATCTTCATGTAAAAATTAAACAATAAAATTTATTATTATTTTAAAAATAGTATGATCCCAAACCTAAAGAGTAAGTTTTGAAAGTCATATCCAAATATATTTTTTATTAAATGTTTCATTATGGTTGTTGAAATTTGGATACTAAGAATTAGTCAAAAACATATGCTTCTACTCCAAATTTCATGAGTATTCATTGAAAATGAAGTATTTATCTTTATAAAAAATTACTAGGAAAATATGTCTAAGATGAGGTCTAATTTCGATCTTGTCTTCTAATAACACTTGAAAATGACCCTTGAGCAATCAATTAAGTTTAGGGAGGGTAGTCTAGAATCCATTAAACTTAAAAATCTTCTCATTCGAAGAAAGCCACTCTTCCTTGTTGATGATCACCTCTAGTACCTTCTCATTACAAAAGATAGGATCTTTAGTTTTAGCATAGGATAAAGTCCTAAACCATCTAAATATACACACCAATACATCATAAGAGGGTTTAATTCATGTAATATACCACTCTTAAGCTATTTATACGACCTTCATCAACATTGGGTCGCAACCAATGAGACAAAATATTCTTTTTTGACTCTCCATCGATATGAAAATAAGGTTTGAGTCCCTTACATATGATAAACCATCCTCCATAATCATAAACTTCCTCATATATTTTTAGCAACATGGAAACCAGACCAAAAAAAAGAAATTATACCAAATGAGAATCAAACATGGCCTTTGAGTATCAAATAAATACAGTGGGAATTAAGATAAAATAGCAATTTTTTTTTCCATCATATAATGCCAAAGCTTTCTGTCATTAATATAAAACAAAAATTAATAGAGCATTTTTAAGGTTCAAACCCTCATAAAATATTCATCACATGGTTTGACAGCAACAAAAGATACACTAGAGGTTTTGGTTTTGTATATGATACTATTTTGCATCCCTTAAAATATGAACTTGTCCATATATTAATCTAAAATAGAATCCATGTTCCCAACCCAAGTCTAAATAACACAACCCAAAGAAAGAAAAAATATCATGTTAAACATTTTGAACAGATTTGATTTTGTTTCAAAGTTTATTTGTAGACATTGATGTAACTTATCATGTATATCTATCAAACTTCATTCTTTCATATTTAAGACATCCATTTTTTTAGATTTAGTTCAAATGCGTTTACATATATAATATACATAATAAAAATAGTTATAATATTTTAATAATAATTGGAAACTATTATAAGGTTTTTAATTATTATCATGAGTTATAAATTTCATACATATTTTAATCCTTGTAATGCTCTTATAACTAACCGATAGTTCAATGTTAGAATTTTTATGCATAAGGTTTTTAAATAAATCTAACAAATAACTATATTCTTTTATAATGGTATTTGTATTTATAGATATATATTAAACATCATTTATGTATATACAAATATCTTATTCTTTTATCTTTATATTGTATCATGTCAATAAATTATTGTATGACTGGCAGTGAATTTAGTTTGAATAGATCTAAATTTTCTATAGTATAGATAATAAAAATAGTTATAATATCCCCAATTCAATGTTAAAATTTGTGTGGAAAACATTTCTAAACAAATGTAATAATGAACTCTCTATCCATATAATACTATTTATATTTATATATTTATATTAAACTTCATTTTAGTATATACTAATATTTTATTTCTTTTTTTTATATATATTTATATTGTACAATTATATGACGACAATAAATTACTATGTTAGTGGCCTAGAAGTCATATTACAATGTTCTTAATTGTCGATATTTTTCAAAATTTAATTGTTGCATATTTTGTACAATGTCTTTAAAAATTTATTAACATATAGATACAAGAAATAAAAATACAATTTCGCATTCAATTTTCATGCATTGCTTTGGATTTATTAAAATTAATAAAATTTAACACTCATTACTGCTTTTAATTATTTTTTGTTTTATAGGAATCTATCAACACTAAAAAAATGACATCACACACCCTCACCTATACACCTAATTTATAATTTAAAACATAGACAACCGTGAAAAATAAATTGCCATGAATAAAGCATAAAAATCAACATCTAAATGAGAATGCATGAAAATAATGCCACACACTAAAATTCGAAATATAAATCATTAAAAACCCAAATGAACTTCATAGGGCATAATTACTAAAAAGAGGATTCTACGTACTTACACAAAAATGGATAGTTTAGGATAGGTTTTTATCTTCAACATCATTGACAATGAAGGAAATGACATCATTGTGACTTATTTCATCCAAGAAACAAATCTATTTTTCAATCGAATTCAAACTATAAAAGATATAATCAATATAAAATGGAGCTATAAAAAATGCAAAAAAAAAAAAAAAAAAAATCAAAATGTCCATGGAAGATCATATTCAACATGACATCTTCTGTTATACGGTATTTTGAAGAAAATCTTAGTAATATCAATTTGATTTCAAAACAATTAAGAATATCAAAGATGTAATTACAAACATAAAGATTGGCACCATTTTTCTTGTTTTATCTTTTAATGTGGTCTGTAATTTCAAAAGAATAGATGGAAATTCAAATATGAAAAGAACATTGATATTACAAGACACCTCTGAATATAATATGAAAGTAACCCTTTGGTGAAGTTTTTGTGATGAAGAGGGAAAACTTTTAGCTGATTTGAGTGATTCAATGACACTGGCAGCTTCAATTATTGCCATTAGAAATGCAAACTTCAAGAATAAAATGGAAAAATGGTAAGTACCAACTCATATAAAAATTCTTCATCAATCTGATGTTAGTGTAGTGTGCTTAACAATAATACACATTCATGAAAACCATAAGCATACTCAGTCACTCTAGACATGGACTTGCACCGTCCTTTAATTGTTTCTTCCATAATCTTTTTCAAGAAAATTGTATTTCTATGGGATTTGGCTATGTTACATATACAAAAAATCAAAGTTTACATATTTTATGCGTTAGATTATTTTTTCCTTCATGGAAAGAATGGATTTTACCATATTTATACATCAGTACTTTTTCTTCATTACATATAATGATGAAAGCATGGAACAATGTCACACTTTTGAAATGAAAGAAAAAATAAGACGCCCCATATTTAAAATTTTAAGGCTACAATTTTTATTTTTTTTACATTTTATGCTCTAAAATAACACGCTACAGAATGTGCATTTTTGAAATTTTTTTTCAATATTATATTTTTTGGCAACCTAATGTGTATCATAGTTCCATGTTTTCATTTATAAATATTTAATGTTATCTAATATCGTGTCTACGGAATAGGTGTGAGAAAAGAAGATGTCTGTAAGTAGAGTATCTATAGTCCATTCTAGACCATAGAAGAAATCTCCCTATGTACTATTATACAGGTTCCAGTAGACTCTCCCCATCTTTCGTGTCCCTCTTAGGGCCTTGGATATGAGCTTGTGGAAAACACCTCTTTGGGATAAAGTAGTAATGTTTATCTTTACGTTTTAAAAATTCTTCGCATAACCACAACAGTGGAGTTGGTGTTTGGTTGGGTTGTCCATTACTAGACATTGGTGGGATGATAGCTCAACAACAAGGTAAATATCCTCGATTGATGCTTACAATTTATGTTTCTAAATAAGAACAATTAGAAGAAAAAAAAAAGGCAACCAATAATAATCAGTAAGAGTTAGTACATGATACGGCCAGTGCATTTATTACTGTTAGCTTGGGTGACAAAGTAAAATTACCAAATACTTTAATTGCTTTAATCATATAATGACCATGATAAGTTTTTTTTGGGTCCCATAAGCCTTATATTTTATTTCTAAAGATACTCTATATTTGTAAGTATTTTTTTAATTCGAAAAAATAATTTAACTATTTTTAATTAATTATGTGAAGTCACTTGATATGCCACCTCCATTTGTAAGATTGATATAATGTCATCTTTTAAAATGTCATATCATTCAACTCATTGTGACATCATTTAACTCATTTGTATGGGGAAAAAACTGATTTATTATTTTATATAAGACTAATACAGGGCGCTTTTTGATCAAAAATAAAAATTAGTGTTATGACGGAAGGAGAATATACAGTAAAACATCAAACTCGTACAGAAGAACATGCTTTTTAAATATTTGTATCAGTGAATCGGATGTGAATCTCTGATTTTTTCTGGTTCAGATACTTTCTCATGTATTTTTAGTTTTCTCCTTCCTAGTTTAAATACGCCTTCGCCATGGCAGCTAAATATTACACTGCAAGCGACTTCTTGATCTGGTCACGTGTAGCTCTGGGCAAAGATATATTTAAAAATAAATTAATCGACTTCATATAATTTATATCGAGAATGAGATATGGAATGCCCACATGGATCTAAACATACCTAATCAAATACAAACCAGATACTGATACAAACGTTTAAGCATATTTGTACCGACTTTTATTGCTTTTATTTCTGCTTAGTGGTTGCTTGTTATGAACGGCAACGGCTTCTACAAGATTTGACATTGAGATCGATTGATCAATGTTTTGAATATCTCGCAAAGATTTTGCCACGAAAAGGGTTAAGTATTGTTTTTCCTTTGTTTATGGTTTAATATTATCGGAAGTTATGAAAAATAGAAAAAAAAATAGTGTTGACTTATTTCACAACTCCTATAGGCGTTCAACTAACAGAATGCGCCCGTCATTCCGCACCTAATGACCTGTGCATACTACCTAATGGCCTACTGGATTGTGGAGGATGATTACGATTGTATTTCTTTGATGTCAAGTGTGGCGCAGGATAGTTGGCTTGTGCTGCAAGGCCGGAAGTCTATTATGACCTGTCGGTGATCAGGTGGTAAATATGGAATGGTGAGCGGTCAATAAATCAAACCAATGGCATGATTACTTTTTGCTTTGCTAACAAATTCTTTCTAAAAATATTTGTTTGTTATGTTCAATGCCATTGATATTTTTTGTATTAAATATTAATGTGTATAAAGAAATATAGGTTTGTTTGATGTGTTATTAATCCAAACTATTGCTGCCATTGATGATGTCTTGAAAAAGTATAATCTATATGAGTTCATCATCAATGAAAAAAACTTGGACAACCTATACTACTTATTCAGTGAGATAGTAAGACCCATTCCTTTGATATATCAACACACATAAGATGAGATTGGGCATGAAATTATTATAGGGGGAGTTAAGTTTGAATCAGTGTCTTTGCACAAATGTGACAAGCATATTGTGTTAGTTTCAATTTTATTGTTAATAGTGATGTTATTTTTGAATTTTTTTAATCAGTATGTTTTTTCATGCCATAAAAGTCTATATAGATCTGCAAGGTCATGGTTTCATTCTTTTCAAATAGATTTTTTGTCACTAGAACGTGGTTGAGGTTATCAGAGCAATGTAAGATTTGTCTTATGAATAACACAAAGAATTGGATGCCTCCTATTTTTTTACCATTTTTATGTCATTTCACTATATTAAATAATTAGCTTCTTATAAATAGATCTTTGTGAATGGATTATCACTCTTCCTAGGGTTTAAGTAAAAATATATTTTGGATTTGAAACATTGTCTTGTTTTGATAGCTTTGCATGTATAGATTAGAGATCTGACATGCGATCACTGTCAAGTAAGTTGAGCTGAAATAATTTCATCTTATTGAATCTGGGGAGAATTATTTTTAGGTCATAACTTTCTTGCTAACATTAGTATCAAATTTATTAACCAATATATTTGTTCTTCTAAAAAAATATTATATAGGTTGTCAGACTCGTGATTTTCTTCATTCCATAGCCATGTTTAATCATTACAAGCATACATCTATTCATGGAATAACCCAAAGAAGTGCTTGCGCCTTTCATAGTACTATTTTTATTTATATGATGGAATCAATTTCTTATTGTAAACAGACCTTTGTGAATGGTAAATGACTCATCTAAGGGTTTATGTAAAAATGTGTTGTGGTTTCTAGTTATTGCATTGTTTTGATAGCTCAACATGCATATATGATTTTGAATTTTTTTAATTAATACATTTCTTCTTCTCGTTAACTTATCTTTTGGAGCATTATGATTTCCTTCTTACCATAGATTCACTTTATATTTAGAAGGTAAGATTTGTCCTCTAAAGAACACGAACTAGTGGTTGTGTTTTTGTTTTTCTATAATACCATGTTCTTTGATGGCAATGAATTATTGGCTTCTTATAAAAAAATCTCTATTGATGTTTTTCCCTCCCATCTTAGGGTTTATGTAAAAAGAGGTTGTGGATTTGAAATATTACTTTGTTTTGATAACACAACATGCATAGATCAAATATTCAGAATGTAGCCATTGTTAAGGTGCTTAATCTTCAATTAATATTTCTATGTGAATATGGTGAAATTTTTATTTTTATTTTGTTTTTTATATGACTTTTTCCTCAAAAACCTTTGCAAAGTTCTGTAGCGTTACTATTTCATTCTTACACAAACATTATTTAGTCATTATAAGGGTTTTCGTAGGTAAATACATGGACATGTTAGAGTCATGTTTACAATGAAATCAATGTAAGATATGTCCTTTGAAATAAAAATAAAAATTGGTTGTCTTTCCATTTTAATTATAGTATTATGTTATTTGACAGCATAGAATCATTTTTTTCTATAGATAAATATTTATTTTTTATTAAGGTTAAAGGGTGGATTTTTTTTGAAATAGGGTCTCTAGACCATAGGAAAACTATAAAAAATAAGAGAAAAATATATACCATAGACAAAACAAGAAATAAGGGCAAAATAGGCTGAAAAATAGCCAAAATATATCCCAAAAACAATAGAAGTAACAACAAAAGAAACTAGGGCCTAATCCAAGTATAAACTACCAGAGACATCATCCTAATAGGTTTTCATCTTTTGAAGGTTTGTATAAATTTGAAACAATAATTTATCTTTGTTCAGGACATTCTAGGATCAATTACATTGGCCCTACTTATATTTTCCTTTGTCAGTTATATTGGGCTCAAATAACTCCCCAAGATGAGCTCTAAGATTCTCTACATTATGGATATTCTAATGCATGGATGCCTTGATAAAATTAACTAAGTAGATGATCTTATTTATAAGCTTCTCATTCTCATTCTCTAATATCTCCATCCTAAATAATATAATTTTTAATTATTGATCATCTTCTCTAACCAAAGAGATTTGGATCAATATGGTGTTCTCTTGTTGTAATAAATGCACATTTCCTATAATGTCCATGATTTCTCTCATGAACTAACACATCATAGATTTTAAATATCCAATTATTCCACTATATTATCAGCATTCTCATTTCCCTTAAGTGAAATCATAGGGTTATTGAATTCCTCATTTTGTTCTTTGTATTGCTTATTTATAGGACTCTTCCCTTCATTTGTGGAGGAATATTTAATCACTCCTTTCTTACCCTCAGAAATAACATTTTGAAATTTCTTATTTCCATTCCCTTCATCCTTATGACCCTCCTCATAAACTTATTTATCATCAGCCACATCAATAGAATCTCTTATCGAGCCACCTATTTTACTTTGCTTGTTATGTTTCCTTGACAAACTAGTGCATAATCTTTGATGCACTTATAAGGCATTTTTTGATATTTTAATGCATCTTCAAGGTTTTCATTTCAATATCATTGGTCTTATTCTCCATAGTATTATTGGGATTATTTATCTATATAGAGTTGATCAAGATCTAAAGATATTTAATCCAATTTTTTTTTATTTTTCTAATGTCAACAGGGGTACCCTCTAAATTTTTTTTTTGAGACTAAGAAACATATAGGCTAATTTCGTTCACACCCTTAAATTTTTTATGAGTACAGTAATTCAGCCCTCCATACCTTAGGTTTGAATAGTTACCATGCTTGAACTTCATGATCTAAACTTTCATCAATTTAAAAATGAATAAAGAAAGAGTGAAAGGAATGCCATGTCTAAATTATTTTAATAACTTAAATGAAGTCAAACTAATAACAATAAACCTACCTTCTAGGGTTACATATTGTATCAAATGGTAGGGAACTTCTGCATATGGCCTAGGCAATGACTCTCAATCAAAACCATTATGTAATAGTTCTAACTATTCTCCCTCCTCTAGGAATGTCTCTTTGTCCCTTTTGAAGTCCCTTACCAAATTGTAAAGTTTAGTTTCCTCAATAGATAAACTAGGAATGTGAGTGATGAGTTCCTCGGTGATATCAATAGTAACTCCATTAATATAGATATTTATATCTTCCTAAAATTTTGTAAACATTATCCAAATATGCCTATTATAACCTTTTATCTTCTCCATGAAACCAACAAAACCTCTCACTTTCAAAGCTACAAAAATTATTTCATTTTCCATCACTTCTTGTGGCATTAGTGGTTTTATTATATTAGGTAAGTTCATATCAATCCCTATGTATTAAAAATAGAGATGAAATAAATTGTCTCTAATTTAGAATATAGGCTTTATAGGATAGAGACAATAGGAAATGTTGGTACTTTTGGTATTTTGGAAGTCTATTAGATGTTTCAAGAATTATAGAAACTTCTCAATAGGCCCAAAAAGAATTAAACAAATGAATATAAGGCCCCGATTCAAATAATGTCAATGTCTCTTTCCTCTATGAATTAGGGGCTTCCCTAATATGACCAAGGTTTTGTTCATTAGAATTACCTTCATCATTTTTCCCTAGGAAAATATCCATTGGTAGTTATTTATAGTCCATCCATGTCATTTTCCCAAAGTGGTCACTCCTTTATTGGTGAACCAATCTATAATAGTGTTTCCTTCCCTATAAGTTTGTTCAATAATAACTAGCTATAAAGAGTCCATAATAGCTATAAATTTTTATATATTTTGTTTGATGGACCAACTAATGACATTTTTCATTGAAAAAAAATTCATAATATTTAAATATTCCCCTTCTATTATGAGTTTTTGGACTGCAAATTTTTTTGCCCAATTTAAGCCTTTATAATGCTTCAAAATCTTTAATCTAGTGGTTAGAATTAATTCCCATGTGTCTGGGAAACGTTCCAACCAAATTGCTTGATGATATTTTATTATTCCACCTCCTCCAACTGTTCTTATATTCCCTTTCGATGCTCCATCAAAATTAAGCTTCATCCAGACCAAATGGGGGGTTTCCAGTTAATTCTTTTCCTAATTTCTTCTTTAGGATTTGGCTTACCAAACTCATAGGTATCAATTTGTCATTTGTGAGATGGAATTGGTTCATACTAGAGTAGACTTTTTCCTTTCTCGATATGATATAGACACATATTTCTTTTTTGAGTTGACTCGATTAAAAAATTGTTAGTCGATAATTATAAGGTATAATATAATGTTATTACATTATAATTATATTATATCGCATTACATATATTATTCTATAATTTACAGTGTTGTAGATTATAAATTATAATATAGATACATCCCTTATTGCTTACATAGAATTTTTTTTAAATTTGAAACTCCCATGAATGATAAACACAAAATTATCTTTTGAGACTCTCAACAATAAAACCAAGGTCATAGTCTACCATGAACTTGGTAAATAAATTATATTCAAAATACCCATATTATTTATTTATATGATTAACTATGGATGAGTTTACATATTAAATTTGTGTTGATGTAAAACATGTGTATATGTGCTAGCATAACTCCTAACCTTTATGTAAAGGTGTTCCAATTTTTTTTCTTACAAAAAAATGCATTTGTATTTTGAATATACCTTGATATATCTGTGTATGCTGAGTTATTTAAATATTATTTAATAATGAATCATCTAAACAATTCTGATTTCTTGACACACTATTACAAAATGAATTATATGAAAAATGAAATCGCTAAATGAATGAAATGAAATTAAATGGGTAAAGGAAAGAGTTATGAATTCTAAATAAATTAATGTTGATAATATGTGTACATCATTTATTAAATAACCACTTATCCTATACTAAAAAGTGGATAATGACTCAAATGAAAGCAATAATAATACTTTAATTCCATTTTTTTTTTCATTTTGACATTAAGGATTTTTGTCAACATTGTGTGCATAAGCTTCATGCTAGTGTGTTACACCCATTACAATAAAGATCATAAATTTTAGAGATTATAAACAATGTTATGAAAATTATAAACATTATCTTTGACACATATCTTGGATAAATATAGAACATGTGCCAAAAGTGGCTAAGGACTTTCAATCCATGCTTAATTGAGGGAGACTATGAGTTTAAGACGTTTATGGAGCCATGCATTTTTTAATATAAAACACAAGTTAGTGTGTATTACAAAACCTCATATTTTTGAGTTCCATGTTTTTGAAAACACATTCAAGATGAAATGTAAATCAATCATCCATGATATAATTAGGTCTAATCTACTCAAAATCTTATGTACATTGGATAATGGTAAATGGTATTTTCTTGTAGAGAATCCACTTATGGCACCCTTAAAATAATTAAAAGAGATGATGGAGTTTAAAATGGGAATCAAATTATACATTGCACATGGGTAAAAGACTTCCATATATGTAAGTCAAGCATATTTTCCTCCTAATATAATTTGTTAGGAAATTTTATTTTGTGCTTTGTATATACCCCTTATTAATTATAGGGAGATCTCAAATGACTTTTTTTTTAAATAAAAATTGAGACAAGGATTATATTGTAATGTAATGGGAGAAACAATTTTCTATGGATAACCATTTCAATTAAAATATGCCAAGTAATAGTGATATTTATGATAGGTTTTTTTTTCAAGAGATAAATACAAATGCAATCAAATGATGGATTTGAATAATACACATATATTTATAATACCAACAATTAAATAATATATTCAATTAATGTCGGGTTGGGAATAAGAGGGTATTCATCTTTTAAAGGATTCTGAAAATTATGTTCTAAAATATAACAGTTTGATGGTGGGAACCTATTGAGAAGTAAAATACATAAAATGGATCCTATGAATAATGTTTATGTATAAACAAATGTTGGATAAACTCAAGTAAAATAATATTATTGGTTTATATGAATAACATCATCTAAACATGGTCACCAAATAATAACTAGAAAGGATAAAATATTAAAGTGTATGAAGGAGGATATGATGATAGTAAATTATAACTTGCACCACTAGAACAAGAATAATAAATACCAAAGTGCATCAAAGAGGATTATTAATAATTCATATGGGTTTACATCTCTAAATCTATTGAAAATCATAAGTGATGTAATCTTGTCCAGTGCTTGTTTATTTTAAGAAATTTATATTCAAAGCATACTAATAAAAGAGCTTAATATTTTATTTTAATAAAAATTAAAGATTGACATTTATTTGATCAATTTATTTGGAATTCTTTTGGTACTCAAAGACCTTAATGTTTTACGATTATTTATTATGAGTAGAATAATAATATTCATTTCATTTCAAACTATTATTTTTCATATTTTACAAACTAAAAGTAGAAGATTAAGATTTAATTGTGTATTCAAATCATATTTGAAACTAAATTTAATATTATTCTACTTATATTCAGATATTAATGTAAATTAAAAATATAATTAATTAGATAATATGAATCACATTTCATAGTAGTCAGTTTCTAATAATTTTAATATTGGAAACCAATATCACACAAGTTGAAACTAATAATAATGATGATGGAATTCAATATCACAATAGTTAAATGCAATCATATATATATATATATATATATATATATATATATATATATATATATATATATATATATATTGGAATATGGTATTAAAATAATTAAAAAATAACAATAGAATTATTCGAATCCAATTTGTACATTTGTAATAAAAAAATGGCTATACTAGAAATCTAGAATCATCACAATATTTCCATGTTCAATGAAATGTTGGTTTATAGAGAAAGAGTCAAAGAATATAAGGAGATATAAAGAGAATATAGAATTTGATATGACTTCATTCTGCAAGAGGAAAAACATCTATATAATTTTTTTGTGGAAATGAAGATCATTGTAATGACACACTTGCATTAAAATAGACTATCAACATAAAATTAATTTTACACAGTTTGTTGTGACAAATATTATAGATTGTTAAAGGCCCAAATAAATACTATGTTATTAAAAAAATTGACCCTAAACATGTGTTCTAAATTTTGTTCCCTTATTCCTTACAAATTAAACCATTTTCCTAGGGTTTTGCAAATAAGTTAAATTTCATAGTGATTAGCATGAATATTTAAAATATCAAATGAGGTTTTGGAGCCTTATGCCTAACTAAAAAATTAGTCAAACTAGATCCTACCTTTTTGTTCTCTTATATAAATGTTTTATGTAGTTTATCATGTATACTCCTTGTGATCTACTTTAGGAATTTTTACTTTTTTATTATAATTTATTACTTAGTTAATATGTTTAACAATTTTGTTTTCAAAATTATGACTTTGACTAAAATCTCTCACTAGTAATTTATTATTATTGAAACACATCAATATATAAATTAACAAAGGAAGATAAAGTAAAAATAGGTTTACAATAAAAATTTGGCTAGTTGTTATTCATAATTGGATA
>JARHVA010006476.1:432500-435000 GCA_037957365.1 Torreya grandis | reverse complement strand
TCTTTTCCCTCCTCTTCAAATCAGCCTTCTCTTTATATTATTGGCTGCTCCAACTAAGTTTTTCTCTCACTTGTTGATGCAAATCTTACATATATTTGGAAAACTCCTCTCTTTCAGCACTTCTCTTATATCCCTAAATATTCTCAAGATCCCTTAATTATATAATACCTCTAGGAATATTCCCATAAAAAATCTAAAATGGAGTCTTACCTATGCTTTTACTAACTGAGTCATTGTATGCAAATTCAGCTTAAGGTAATATCAAATCCCATTGCTTAGGCTTGTCACCAACTAAACATCTTTAAAAATTCCCTAAGATCTGATTAAAAACTTTAGTTTGTCCATACATTTGAGGATGATATGTAGAACTAAAATTTTAATCAGTCCCTAATTTTTTCCAAAGTGTCCTCTTAAAATGTCCTGCAAACTTGGTATCACAGTCTAAAACTATACTTCTTAGAAAACCATGTAATCTAACAACCTCCGTAAAGAACAAATTTTCTATATGTGTTGCATCATCTATCTTCTTACATGCTATAAATTGATCCATTTTGGAAAATCTATCCACAATCACAAAAATATAATCTTTACCTTGCTATGTTTTTGGTAGTCTAAGCATGAATTCCATACATACATCTTCCCACAACTTCTTTGGTATGGATAATGGCTGATATAAGCTTGTATTTTGACTCCCTCCTTTGGTATATTAACAAATTTTAATACTTAGACAAATTTTCTGATTTTTTCCCTCATCTTTGGCAAAAAATATCTTTCACTAAGTTGTTCCATTGTTTTGTCAGCTCCAAATTGTCCAGCTAAACCACCACAATGTTTTTCTCTTATAAAATTCTACCTCATTGATCCTTATTGTATGAAATGTTATTGGCCTTTAAACAATAATCCATCTTGTATTAAATAATCCATCCAAAGCATTATATCCACACTAGCAAGATCCATACATGTTGTCCATGTATTTCTAAAGTCCAAATCATCCTTAGACAACTCTTTCACAGCATCAAATCCAACTATAGCAGCTCTCATTTTAGTCAATAATGTTGTTCTTCTACTCAATGCATCCACTACTTTGCTTGAACTCCCACTTCTATGCTTGACAAAAAAAGAATATACTTGTATTAATTCAACCCACTTCATATGTCTTTGGTTCAACTTGGTTTGACTATTAATAAATTGCAAAGCATTATGATCCATGTAGAGAACAAACTCTTTTGGAAGCAAATAATGATGCCACTTATTTTAAGCTTTGCCAATGGCATAAATTTCTTGATCATAAATGGAATACCTCTTCTTGACATCATTAATATTCTCACTCAAATATGCAATAGTTCTTTCCTCTTGGCTTAAAATTGCTCCTACGGTTGTCCCACTGGCATCACAATCCACTTGAAACAGCTTTGCAAAATTGGGCAATGCTAATACCGGTTCTTCTATGAATTTTTTCTTCAAAATCTCAAAAATTTCATTTTTTGTTGATGTCCACATAAACTCTTTCTTATCTCCCCTTATAGTTTCATTTATGGGTGCACATATACCACTAAAATTTTGAATAAACTTGCAATAGAAACTAGCTAAACCATGGAAACTTCTAACATCATATACACTCCTAGGTTTTGGCCATTCAATCATAGCATTTACCTCTTCTAGATTCATTTTCAGCCCTTGTTGAGAGATAAGATATTCCAATTAAATGAATTTATCTTTCAAAAAACTACACTTTTTCAAATTCACCAATAACCTTTTTTCCTTCAGCCTTTGTAAGACTTGTCTAATATGAAATAAATGATCTTCTAATATGCCACTAGAGATCAAAATATCATTAAGATAAAAAATAATAAACTTCCCCAAAAATGGCTCCAGCACTTCATTCATTAACCTCGTAAATGTACTAGGTGCATTTGTTAACCCAAAGGGCATAACTAACCACTCATATAGCCCCTCTTTTATCTTAAAAGTAGTCTACCACTCATCATCCTCTCTTATCCTACTTTGGTGATATCCACTATTTAAATAACTTTTTGTAAAATATATAGCCTTTCTGAAAATTATGTTCTAAAATATAACAGTTTGATGGTGGGAACCTATTGAGAAGTAAAATACATAAAATGAATCCTATGAATAATGTTTATGTATAAACAAATGTTGGATAAACTCAAGTAAAATAATATTATTGGTTTATATGAATAACATCATCTAAACATGGTCACCAAATAATAACTAAAAAGGATAAAATATTAAAGTGTATGAAGGAGGATATGATGATAGTAAATTATAACTTGCACCACTAGAACAAGAATAATAAATACCAAAGTGCATCAAAGAGGATTATTAATAATTCATATGGGTTTACATCTCTAAATCTATTGAAAATCATAAGTGATGTAATCTTGTCCAGTGCTTGTTTATTTTAAGAAATTTATATTCAAAGCATACTAATAAAAGAGCTTAATATTTTATTTTAATAAAAATTAAAGATTGACATTTA
>JARHVA010006476.1:422500-425000 GCA_037957365.1 Torreya grandis | reverse complement strand
ATTCAACCCACTTCATATGTCTTTGGTTCAACTTGGTTTGACTATTAATAAATTGCAAAGCATTATGATCCATGTAGAGAACAAACTCTTTTGGAAGCAAATAATGATGCCACTTATTTTAAGCTTTGCCAATGGCATAAATTTCTTGATCATAAATGGAATACCTCTTCTTGACATCATTAATATTCTCACTCAAATATGCAATAGTTCTTTCCTCTTGGCTTAAAATTGCTCCTACGGTTGTCCCACTGGCATCACAATCCACTTGAAACAGCTTTGCAAAATTGGGCAATGCTAATACCGGTTCTTCTATGAATTTTTTCTTCAAAATCTCAAAAATTTCATTTTTTGTTGATGTCCACATAAACTCTTTCTTATCTCCCCTTATAGTTTCATTTATGGGTGCACATATACCACTAAAATTTTGAATAAACTTGCAATAGAAACTAGCTAAACCATGGAAACTTCTAACATCATATACACTCCTAGGTTTTGGCCATTCAATCATAGCATTTACCTCTTCTAGATTCATTTTCAGCCCTTGTTGAGAGATAAGATATTCCAATTAAATGAATTTATCTTTCAAAAAACTACACTTTTTCAAATTCACCAATAACCTTTTTTCCTTCAGCCTTTGTAAGACTTGTCTAATATGAAATAAATGATCTTCTAATATGCCACTAGAGATCAAAATATCATTAAGATAAAAAATAATAAACTTCCCCAAAAATGGCTCCAGCACTTCATTCATTAACCTCGTAAATGTACTAGGTGCATTTGTTAACCCAAAGGGCATAACTAACCACTCATATAGCCCCTCTTTTATCTTAAAAGTAGTCTACCACTCATCATCCTCTCTTATCCTACTTTGGTGATATCCACTATTTAAATAACTTTTTGTAAAATATATAGCCTTTCCCAAATAGTCCATGAGATCATCCATTCTTAGTAAAGAAAAATGATACCTTATTGTTATTTTTTTATATTTATTGAGTTTGTGCACATCCTCCAATCACCATCCTTATTTAGTGGTAATAAAACTAATATTGTGCATGAGCTAAGGCTTTCTCTAATTCGTCATATTTATAATAGTTGTTTTACTTGTTTATTCACTTATTCATTTTTATTTAGTGTCCATCTACTTGTTACCTTGTTTGGTAGACTTGCCCTTAGAATCAAATCAATATGATGGTTGATGCTCCCCATAGGTGAAAATCCTTTTGATAAATCCTTGGACATAGTTTCATCAAATTCTTCAAGCAAATCCTTTACTTCTAAAGGCATGGAACTACTATCCTTTGTTGCATCTACTTATATCTCCATGAGAACTATTGAAAAACATAATCCTTCCCCTTTAATATCTTTAAAAAAATTCTCTCTTGTGACTAGAAGCATTCTTGGACAACCTTCCACCTCTTCTTCCATGGTTGCCAATGGTGTGAGAGTGTGTTTTCTTCCATTTTTCTCCAATGTGTATGTGTTTTCTCTTCCATTATGGATTTCCTTTCTATCAAAATACCTTATCCTCCCCAAGACTAAGTGGCATAAGTCCATGGGCATGATATCACACCACACCCCATCTTCGTAGGTGCCTATTCAAAAATTCACAAGGCATTGTTGAATAACCAAAACTTGGTGCCTTTTTTCTAACTATGACACCTTGTAAGGGGTAGGGTAAGCTATCATTTTTAATCTCAACTTATCTACTATTTCAACTAAAATTAACTTATCAGTGGTGTCACTATCTATTATGAATTTGTAGCATTTCTGACCTCATTTACATTTGTTCTAAATAAATTTTTCCATTGGATAGGTTCATCTTCTTTCTTGGTTGGATTCATTAATGTCCTCTTCATAATAATTCCTTCTCTTTTCTAAAGTTCATCTGATTGACTAATAGACCTTGTAGATTCATTATCTCCCTTTGCTACGTGTGCACTTGTTACCACTATTCTCTTTGATCCTTTTGATCTAGATTATGGGCATTCATAAAATCTATGGCTTGACTATCCACAATTAAAGCATGTGCCTTGGAAGCTTCTACCTTGGCCTCTTCCATATCCACCTCTACCTTACACGGGGTATGGCCTTGACCTTATTTCATCTTTCTCCTTTTGACTTTTATATGGGGTAGCCTCCTTACCATGCATGTAGATTTTTTATTGCTACACTTTACCTTTGCTGAATCCATGTCTACCTTTGTTTATTCCTTTCTTTCTTGCCAATTTCTTTTTAGACTTTCAAGCATATTGGTATGCTTCTTCCACATTTCATATCCTTATCATACTTAGTTCATATTGAATGTTCAATCTCAATCCATTAACATACATTGCTACATTTTCCATGGTCTAATTCATTAGGACCAGATCTGATGGAAATATTATAATAATCCTCTATATATGCCTTCGAAATCAACTCCCTTTGCTTTAAACTCAACAATTTCTAGAAAATTTTAAATTGCTAATCGCTAGGTAAGAATTTGTCCTTCATCTTGCTCAAC
>JARHVA010006476.1:412500-417500 GCA_037957365.1 Torreya grandis | reverse complement strand
AAATGGCTTTAGAGGCGAGAAAAGAACAATAGAGACACATACTAAGTTGCTACCAAAAATATGTTATTGCTATGAGTACCTAGAGTAATGGTTGTAAGTTATTATGGATACCTAAAACAATGGTTGTAGGTTTCTATGGGTACCTGCAACACTAGGTGTAGGTGATTGTCCAAAATCTTTAGCAACTTAAAGGATGTTAAAATTTCAAATCAAAATTCTAACTTTTTGAATAGAAAATTTTACACATTTAACACTCCCCAATACAGACAAAGAGACAATAGCTATTAAGACAATAGTACTATATTATATTCAAAAGATAGTGGTTTACACTCTTTTACATATAGTTGCAAAAATATTTGCATAACAAAGCTCCCTCTGGTATTCCACTTCCTTCCTCCTTGTGTGTTACGTGTATACTACTATTCTTTATGTCTTTATTTTTAGCTAATTTTTTCTACTCCCTTAGTCTCTCTTGTCCTTGTATGATTGTTGTTGTTCTAAACCTTCCTTCTTGTCTATTCTATTATGGGCCTTTATTCTTTCCCATACTCTATTTTGTTTTATCCACTCTTTTGTGCTCCTTCTCTCAAAAATGACCCAAAAATCTAGAAGTTTTCCTCCCCCAAAAAATCCCACCTAAAGCTACTAAAACATTCAAAACCCTTCATAAATTCCTCCACCTACCAATTTTTGAGTTCAAAAAATCTTGCTTAGTTTACCCTTTTACATTTCTTTCATTATGGTACTGATAAAATAAGCTATGGTTAGGTGCTTGGCTATCCCAATTCAAAACAAAAAGTGCAAATCTTAAAATATAATTCCTTAAACCCCTTCACATGGCATTAGATGATGGAAAAATAAAAAATATATTTAAAATAAAATGATTCCCATGCATCAAACTACTAGGTTAGGACGTCTTGTGAGCCCCTACTCACAATGTATAACTTTGTGTTGCTATGGGTTAAGGGCCCAGTTACTACAAGTCATCAACTCCACCATCTTGTGCTAACTTGAGTGATTCCATATTTTTTTGGATTAAACAAGTTACATCCTCCATTGGTCTACCCTCATATTTCACTAAATATTCACTATACTCTTCTCCCTTTGTCTTTGTAATTACTCTTGAATCTAAAATATATTCAATCTCCTCTTGTGCCTTCATTGGTAGTTGTTCCTTCCATTTTTTTGGGGGTAATTTATTCTATTCTTCTTATAGTTGTGATGTCTCTCTGTCATGATAAGTATATAAATCAGAAACATTAAAAATTGGAGATATTTTCAAACCTTCAGGCAACTCCAACTCATAGGCATTCAGAAAATTTCTTAGTGATCTTACATTGTCTAATCTTCTTCCACTTGAGTTTGTTGTAGGCATGCTTGAGAAATCTTTCAATTTGTATATGTGTTAATACCATATCTCCCACTTCAAAATTCTTTTAATTCATCTTCAAATCACACTTCTCTTTATATTGTTGGATGCTCCAACTAAATTTTTCTCTTACTTGGTGATGCAAGTCTTACATATATTTGGCAAACTCCTCTCTTTCTTCACTTATCTTATATCACTTAGTCTTTGAAAGCTCCCTTAATTCTAAAATACCTCTAGGACTATGCCCATAAATAACCTAAAATGGAGTCTTACTTGTTATTTTATTAACTAAGTCATTGTATGCAATCTCAGCTTGAGGAAACATAAAATCCCATTACTTAGGCTTCTCACCAACTAAACATTTTAAAAAATTCCCTAAGCTCTAATTAACAACTTCAGTTTGTCCATCTGTTTGAGGATGATATGTATAACTAAACATTAAATCAGTTCGTAATTTCTTCCAAATTGTGTCCAAATATGTCTTACAAACATGGTATCACAGTTTGAAACTATACTTCTTGGCAAAACATGTAATCTAACAACCTATGTAAGAGAAAATTTGCTACATGTGTTGCATCATATGTCTTCTCACATGCTATAAAGTGATCCATTTTGAAAACTCTATCAATAATCACAAAAATAGAATCTTTACCTCACTGTGTTCTTGGTAGTCCAAGCATGAAATCCATAGTTACATCTTCCCATGACTTATCTGGTATGGGTGATGGATAATATACACATATATTTTGACTCCCTCCTTTGGAATATTAACAAATTTGACATTCTTACATAATTTTTCTGATTTATACCCTCATCTTTGGCCAAAAATATCTTTCACTAAGATGTGCCATTGTTTTATCATCTCCAAAATGTCTAGCTAAACCACCACAATGTTTTTCTCTTATTAAATTATGTCTCATCCATCTTTTTGGTATGCAATATTGTTGCCCATTCAACAAAACTCCATCTTGTATAAAATAATCCATCTAAGGTGTCCTATCTACACTAGTAGGCTCCAAACATATTGTCTATGCATCCTTAAAGTCCAAATCATCCTTATACATCTCTTTCATAGCATCAAATTGAACTACTGC
Organism: Torreya grandis; assembly: GCA_037957365.1. Lineage (NCBI taxonomy): Eukaryota > Viridiplantae > Streptophyta > Pinopsida > Cupressales > Taxaceae > Torreya > Torreya grandis. Next base: position 415,037 of record JARHVA010006476.1, on the reverse strand, counting down.
ATCTCTCATTTCAGTCAACAATGTTGCTATTATACTCAATGCATCTGCTAATTTGTTTGAACTCCCACTTCTATTCTTGAGAAAAAAAGTATATCCTTGTAAAAGTTCAATCCACTTTATATGTCTTTGGTTCAACTTGGTTTGATTATTAATATATTAAAAAGCATGATGATCCATGTAGATAAAAACTCTTTTGGAAGCAAATAATGATTCCACTTCTTTAAAGCTTGCATAATGGCATACAGTTATTGATCAAAAACAAAATATCTCTTCTTGGCATCATTAAGATTCTCACTAAAATATGCAGTAGGTCTTTCCTCCTGGCTTAAAACTACTCCTATGGTTGTCCCACTTACATCAAAATCGACATGAAACACTTTTGCAAAATTGGAAAATGTTAATATCAGTTCCTCTATGACTTTCTTCATCATAATATCAAAACTTCTATTTGTTGATGTTTTCCACCTAAGCTTTTTCTTATCTCCCCTTATAGTTTTAATTATGGGTGCACATATACCCCTAAAATATCAAATAAACTTGCGATAGAAATTAGATAAACCATGGAAAATTCTAACATCATGTACATTCCTAGGTGTTGGCCATTAAATGATAACACATGCATTTTTTGGATCCATTTTCATCCCTTTTTGAGAGATAACATATTCTAATAAACCAATTTATCTTTCATAAAACTACACTTTTTCAAATTCACCAATAACCTTTCGTCCTTGAGCATTTGTAAAACTTGTCTAATATGCAATAAATGGTCTTCTTTTCTACTGCTAAAGATCAAAATATCTTCAAGATAAACAATCACAAACTTCTCCAAAGATGGTTTCAACACTTCATTTATTAACCTCATAAATGTACTAGGTGCATTTGTTAACCCAAAGGGCATAACTAACCACTCATATAACCCCTCTTTGGTTTTAAAAGTAGTCTTCCACTCATACCCTCTCTTATCCTAAGTTGGTGATATCCACTCTTTAAATCAATTTTTATAAAATATTTAGCCTTTCCCAAATAGCCCATGAGATGATCCATTCCTGGTAAAGGAAAATGATACTTTACTGTTATTTTGTTTATGGCTCTTGAGTCTGTGCACATCCTCCATTCACCATCCTTCTTTCGTGCTAATACAACTAATACTATACATGGGTTAAGTATTTCTCTAATTAGTCCTCTTGCTAATATTTATACTTATTTATTCACTTCTTCATTTTCTATTGTTGTCGATCTATATGCTGCCTTCTTGGGTAAACTTGCCTCTTGAATCAAATAAATATGATGGCTGATGGTCCTCGTAGGTGGAAGTCCTTTCGGTAAATCCTTGGACATAGTTTCATCAAATTCGTCAATCAACTCCTTTACTTCTAAATGTATTTCATTACTATCCTTTGTTTCATCTAATTTTAGCTCCTTGGGAAATATTGCAAGACATAATCCTTCCCATTGAATATCTTTAGAAAATTACTTCCCTACCACTAGTAGCATTCTTGGACCACCTTCCACCTCTTCTTCGTTGGTTTCCAATGGTGTGAGAGTGTATTTTCATCCATTTTTCTTCAAATTTTAAGTGTTTGATCTTCCATTATCGATTTCCTTTCTATGAAAATGCCATGGCCTCCCCAAGATTAAGTGGTATACGTCCATGGGCATGATATCACAACACACCTCATCTTCATATGTGCTTATTCAAATAATCATAAGGCATTGTTGATCAACCAAGACTTGGTGCCCTTTTTGTAACTATGACACCTTGTAAGAGGTAGGGTGAGCTATCCTTTTTATCTCTAGCTTATCCACCATTTCAACTAAAATTAAGTTATTAGTGTTGTCACCATCTATTATGACTTTGTAACATTTCCTACTTGATTTACATATTGTTCTAAATAAATTTTTCCTTTGGATAGGTTCATCTTATTTCTTGGTTAGCTTCAATAATGTCCTCTTCATCATAAGGGATTCTCCTTTATCAAGTTCATCTAATTGACTAATAGACCATGTAGATTCATTATCCCCCTTTGCTACATGTGCTCTTGTTGCTCATGTTTTCTTTGATCCTTCTGATCTACATTGTGGGCATTCATAAAACCTATGGCCTGACTATCCATAGTTAAAATATGTACCTTGGAGGCATCTACTTTGGCCTCTTCCATATCCACCTCTACCTCTCACTGGGTATGGTATTTACCTTGTTTCATCTTTCTCCTTTTGAATTTGTGATGGGCTAGCCTCCTTACCATGGTTGTAGCTTTCTATTGTTGCACTTTATCTTTGCTGAATCTACCTCTACCTTTGTTTATTCCTTGCTTTCTTGCCAATTTCTCTTTAGATTTTAAATTATATTGGTAAAATTCTTCCACATTTCACATCCTTATCATACTTAGTTCATCTTGAAAACTCAATCTCAATCCATTTACATACCTTGATACTTTTTCATTGTCCAATTCATTAGGACCAAATCTAATGGAAATCTTATAAAAATCCTCCATATAGGCCTTCACACTCAACTCCCTTTGCTTTATATTTTTAAA
>JARHVA010006476.1:317500-407500 GCA_037957365.1 Torreya grandis | reverse complement strand
TTTTTCATTCACTGAAGAATATGGTTGATATGGATAGATTCACATATCCCAAGTCACTTAATTTGCTATTAGAACCCCATTTTTGAAGTTGATGTAGTCATGATAGCTTCCGTTAATTACGTTAATGGCAATATTTTCTTTTTGGATGGGGTGGGTGGTGGTTTATGATTATAAAGTTTGGTGGTAACAATAGGTAGCATCATTCAAAATGCGTTCTTCTTGATGTGATAAATTTGTGACCATTACACATCTTTCCTATAGTTGGCTAGTATATGGAGTGAACAAAGAGTTCTTGAAGTTGTTCTCTATTTTTAGAAGGTGACACTAACCCTAACTCTATTTCTGTGTTTGGCTATGGAGGAAAACATGGACTATGTGCAAGATATTGTTGTGGCCACTAGACAATAATGGGAGTTGTGGTGTTTTTTAGGACACCTTTTTTTCTAAGTTTCAATTATTTAGGTTTCCCTCTTAGCTTTGATAATTTTCAAAACTTTTGACACATAATTTTTTTTTTAAAGCTTCTTTCTAATTTTCTTTTGGTTCCTCTATAAGTTTACATTTTGATCAAAACCCATGTGTTACATTAATATTAAATTGACATTTTATAAGGTTTTGATAAAATAATGATTTTTGTGGAGTAAGGGTTTCTGCTAGATAAGGGGTTTCAACTATTTATTTTTTACTCTATTTTAATGGTTTTTTGCTTTTTTTTGTGATAGAATTTTAAGTTTTTAGAGAATTTTTGTTTTAAAACTCATTTTTACGTAGACATGGACTATGTGAAATATATTGTTTGCAGTACATGGGTTTGCCTCTAAGATTTAAAAGTATGAAAATCTCCTACATGTGGGTAGGGACATGAGCACTAGCCCTATCAATGGTGTCCCTAACCCTATCCGTGAATGCCTTTGCATATGTAAAGATGGATATAAAAATATTTGAAAATCTCATAGATTCAAAAAATATAATGCTCACTAACCAAGGCCATAAATTTATTTACTCTCATTTGTGGATTTATACAAGTATTTGATTTGGGCATCAAATTTTTTAAGGGTTTTGTCTTCATTCACTGAGGAAGAAATTTAAACCAAATTACTTACATCATTTATTTCATCTCTAAATGATGTTAGATATACTTTACTCTATAGTTATATATACCTACTCTCGTTAATGCTAATGGCAGGCTCACTCCATTTTTAATTATATAAATGCATGATGCATATCTATATGATTTATTATTAGCTTTTTTATTTGAAGTGTAGGTAGGGAATTTTATGGTATATAATGACATTGAGTCATAAATCCTTCTAGAAACATCTTTTTCATGTAGCCTACATGATTAGAGTACATGTTATATATATATATATATATATATATATATATATATATATATATATATATATATATATATATATATATATATATATATATGCTTAGATTTAATTCATTTTTATTGGTTGGTGGCCCAGGTTGAAGGTGCTATTGTTTAAGGTGGGAGACATCCAATCATTTGGGATACATTCTTCCATATTCCAGGTCAACATCATAACACATTCCTTATTTCTTAAATAGATCATATGATCAAAAAATATAAAATGATTTTAAGCAGTTGTTTATACCTATTATCAAGACACCGTTCTAAAGATAAAATAAAAAATTTAGTCTATGAAAAAAAAGATTTTAAGGGCAATTATGTTTTTTTACTGACAACTATGGGAAACAAACCAAAGAGTAGGAGGTTGTTTATATATAAAATCATGATGGTAAGAATAATAGTTATAAATTTAAATTTAACATTTCTTGGTCAGGTTTTGATGATGAAACATTTGGAAAGCCCATTTAACTTCCCTTGCATGAAAAAAGACTCCTCTTAGGCTCCTTTTCTTGCTAACTGGCTTATCTCTCAATTTTCCTTGTTATTTTTTATCCAATGCATTTTTTGATCATGGTAAACACTTTATGGTAGTTTTTTACATTTATCTTCCACCATTCATTTGGTTATGAATGACGTTTGAATCTAGAGGTGCATGTAGAAGGGTGTATTTCTTGTTTTTTGCCTTTCACATAGTTGTACGACATCAAAAATTTTCATCTAATCTATTTTAGTTCTCCATGAAATTTTCACTTTCTTATAAATTATTATTCAAATGTAAAATGACATGTTATCTGTTATAAATTTTATTGGGCTTTGTGCTCACTAGCTCTATGGGTCCTGTATTTCTCTTTTGGATAGATTCCTTTTTGATGCAAACTACTTGTTGTTTACAGACTTTTGCCCTTTAATATGTTATTTTTATTTTCATAATTGTTTTTTTGGATAATGATCTCTAGTTTAGTCTATCTCAAAGTGTTGTGCCTCATTTTTCACCCATGCAAACACAAGAAATTTTTACTTTGCACCATCATTCACCATCTATGATCCAAAAATTTAGTAAAGCACTTTTGGCTGGGGATATTAGGGATCCACGTAAAAGAAACTCCCAACACCATGGAAGAAAAAATAAGTGAAATTATTAACAAGGTCTAGATATAAATAGTCAACAAGTAGGATTAACATTAGTTGGCCATAGTTCAGAGCAAAATACATTTATGTGGAAGAATATTGAAATCAACAGCATCATTCACATATAACTATCTACCACTCAGAGCTTGTGGAAGACAAGAAACCTTCTAGTTTAACATAGTCAATTTTAGACTTTTTTTTAATGTTTTATCTTTTTATTTTTACTTAGTCAATGACTTCTCCCCTAGAGATGCCTCGAAAACTGCCCAAAAATGTGAACATAAGTACTTGTACTTTGAGTCCATCAGTTACCTCTTGGCACATATAAAATCTATCTTGAGATAGAATTGTGCTATTGTAGCTATTTTTATTGTGTTATTATTATTTCATCACAATTATATGGTGCTTGATGAGATCTGTGTGCAAAAGATTGTTTTAGTATTTTTTGTAGTTGGTTGTTTTCTTATTGTGTTTTAAGATTTTATTTGGTGATGAGAATCTATCCTTAGGCTAATTTGATTGAATTTTCAAGTTGTTCTATAATATTAAATTTAAATTATATCCCCAATTATCAACCTGAGTTACGGTCTTAGTAGTTCCTATTAAGTATTAAAAACCATGCACTTTTTGTCATGTTTTAGATATTACTAAGTTTATAGGTAAAATTTGGAGGCTTAGTTTAAAATATTTACAAAATCTTTCTTATATCAAGTCATCTTAGCTTTGTTAAGTAGCTTGATAGTGGTTTGAATTACTATGTAACATTCAATTGTATTAGATGTTAGAATAACATCTTATCTAAACAAATTTATAATAAAAATTGAGTGCTTCAACCATCATACACTATTGGATTTATTTTTCCATGTGGTCAGAGTCTTAGTTGAAATTTTATGCTCTCAGAATGCATATAATTTTTATGAGATCATTTGGTATATTCCATGAAATTTATTACACATTAGTCCCATTGCAATAGAAATAAGAAAATTTCACTCTAATGCATAAGACTATTAAGTTGGAATTTAAAGGTTGGAAGCGAAAAAACATGGTAGGATTCCATCTAACTCTTTATAGGCTAGTTATAAACTACTAAAAATATAACAAGATCAAGATCCATAATATTTTATGCCTCTATATTTTTTGGATCAATTCCCAATATGTGAAAAGATGCATCCAATTATGTTTTTTATGTAGTTGAGTTGAGCAAGTTTCATCTAATTATATTTTCTATAGTGATAGATCAAAATGGATGGGACCAACCACTAGCCAGCATATATAATTATTAGATATAAAACACTATAGTTGTGATTTTCCAAATTAGGTGCCTCTCGGTCAGTAGTAAACTCCATCCCAGATTTATCACATGTTTGTCATTACTAATTTTTTGAGAAGTTTCCAAAATTTCTATAGATCGATGAGGCTATCTTCTGTTGGTGTAATGTCTTCATGTATTGCAAATATGTTTTTTTAATTTAGGAAGACAAATATTACTCCTATAACCTATACTTCCCTCAACATTGAGATGGTGCCCAAACCTTATTATATCCTCGCACTAGCTATGTTCTTGGCAACCCTTTTACTTCTCCTAGTGTTAGAGGATTTGCCCTTTGCAGTCTCTATGATTTATCCCTTTCTTCTCATATAGGTTCAAACCATCCATGGATATAGATCGATTAGTAGGGAAAGTATAAATAGTTTCTTCAAATAAATTTTTTTGTAAACAAAACTAAATGATGTAGATGTAAGGCTTCAAGCTCAACTCGACTATATACAAAATAGAATTGGATGAAACTTTTGATTCATGTTGACATATTGCTTAAAATTATTTCAACATAATATGTTATCTATTTGAATAATATTATAGCTTGTTGTTAGCAACATGCAAGTAGATTACCATCTTAGAATTACTTTTCTATTGAGTATCTGAACCATTTGAAATCCCACCATATGGGTAAACATTCCAATGATTGTACTATTGGATAGATACTAGTACATTATTAATGTTCTCCTATACCTAAATTTTAAGATGCCAAATTTTCTTATAATTAAATTTTAAAACTTAAAGATTTTCCATCTTTAGAAATTGGGAGTGCTCACCTCTGAGTATTGATTGTTTTGTATACTGGTAGTAATAAAATAGAATTGATTTTATCTTATTTAAAATTTATAGATTTCAATTTGGTGTGTAGCTGTATTTTACTTAAAATTATTTTAAATCATATTACTATACATAATTTTTTTAGATTAATGTTTTAGTTTATTTGAATGGCCTATTTAAATTGTTATTTAAAATAATTACAAGTAAAGTACTTTGGACCAAATATTCAAGGCCATTAATTGAATTATCAACTGGCTTTAGAGTTGTAAATAAATTGAGGGTATAGTTACTAGAGTCTACTCTCTAAAATAGTAACTTGAGCTTCTAAGTTGCAGATGACTTCCAAATTGATAGATGTTTAGAGAGTATTGATTGTTCTATAGCTTGGACAAATACCTAGCTTATTGCATTTATTTAATATGATTAATTTTTCAAAAGCATATGCATGTCAAAAGGTTCATTCTCAACTTCTAACTAATTCTTATTACAAATTTTTGCATGTTAATTTTCCTAGTAAACTCTAAAATGAGTTCACTTTAATTGCTTTATTAGATGATTTTCATCTTCCATTACTATCATTACCTTAATTTTTTTCTCTCTTGTTCTTTGGTGAGCCGAAGTGTATCCATATATGGAGACATTTTATATTGAAATATCAAATAAAAATTGGTATTACCATTCAGATCTATAGGATATAACATTTTAACTATGATTTGATAATGCTCTACAGTCAGTCTCATCCATATATTAATGTTGTTTTTTATTCATTAGATTGGATCTACAATGTATCATATACATATGGCATTCCAAAGATAAAATAAAAAATTTAGTCTACGAAAAACAAAGATTTTGAGGGAAATTCTATTTTTGTACTAACCAATCTGGGAAACAAACTAGAGAGCGAGAGGTTATTTCTTTGTAAAATCATAATGGTAATATTATATTTTGTTATGAATTTTCCCTTTTATCTAAATAATTTAATCATTGAATCTAGTTAGGTACTATCATTAAACAACTATAATTCTAAATAATTTGTATTCACGTTATTCTTTGTTCATACAGGTTTTTTGCTTTTCCTTTTGGCCTTATTACCAATATTTAATGACTAAAATGCTAGTCCAAAAATGTTTAAAATATAAATAAACTCAAACACCATTATGTAATGAGTAGAACTAGGGAAAAAAGAGGAACATAATATCTTGGTATAGACATTTCAAAAAGTTTCATGTTGTTCAACCTGGTAAGTTTTCTCTTCCCACCATCATATTTTATCTTCCCTTTCTCCCTTGCATTATTCTCAATTTTAAGAATAAAAATTATAAGTTTAAATTTAACACTTTTTGGTCAGGTTTTGATGATGAAACATTTGAAAAGCTTAGTGGAATTCCCATACTCACAAAAGACTCCTCTTTAGCTCCTTTGCTTGCTCCTTTGACCTATAATTATTTGGACTCTCTAGGCCATAAGCTTTACCTTTAACCTTTTATTATCAATATTTACTAGCTTATCATTTATTTTTTCTTATTATTTTTTAGCCTATGCATTTTCCCTGTGTAGAGAGGGCTCCTATAAAAAAATGTCAAATTGTGGATACAGATGTGATTGTCGATCATATCATATTTGAAAAATATATGCAAACATTTTTAATATATTGACGGATTATTATTATTCACAAGGCATAAAACTAATCATGGTCAACATTTTAAGGTATTTTTATGCATTCATCTTCCAACATTGATTTCATAGTGGAAGAGGTTTGAATCTGGAGGTGCATGTAGAAAGGTGTATTTCTAGTTCTTTTCCTTCTACATGGTTTCATAGCATCAAAGTCCATGTCAAACTATTATAGTTTTTTTGATGTCAAATATATATATTTTTTTCAATAAACAAGATGGAGGATGTACGTTTTAGTATTTTAGGAAACTATTAAAATATAATACATAAAGGTCATCTATTATTTATGTTAGTTCAATTAGAAAAGTAGTTACATTAGGTATTTGAACCATTAAATTTCATAGAAATACCAGAAATAACAATAAAAATAATTTCTAATAGAGAAAATAAATTTGTCTTTAGTTAATTATTCATTACATATACATAATCTATGTTTCATGTGTTTATTATGAAGCATGTCTAAAGACTTGTTCATTTCATGCATGTTTTATGATATTGTATAGTCATTGACTAGTCTACTATTTTTTTTTTTGTCTCTAGATAATATTTGCAATTTATTGTTGTGTAGCTTGACCTTCTAGATATATTTTCGAACACCATGAGAATTATTAAATGTTTTAACTATTGATTCAACTTCATTTTCACAGGTAAGACATTACAAAGTTGAAAGTTATATTTTTTAATAACAAACTTTGTTTATGCCATTTTCAACATTATGAAATGAAATGCATAAATGAAAATCAAGAAATAATGCAAATGCATAATGATGAACCATTCATATCTATAAAAGACTACATGCCATTGACTAGAGCTGGTTCTAATTGCATAGATATTTTCTTGCATTGAGAAAAACTTTTTATAACTTATCTTTTCAAATACAACATGGGTGATTGCTTATTTGATGCATTTCATGTTTTATTACATTTTCGTTACACATTGATAGAGCTTCATGTTGGAATAATATAATATTTTTGGAATTGTTTATAAAATGATGACCCTGATGAATTGAGATATTTGCAACTAGAATTGGATCCTGAAGAGATTTAAAATTTCCATCATGTACATGACATAGAAACATGCTTTTGTCAAATGCAAATTTCAGCAACTTCATGCACACTTAATGGTGATCATGGCCTATGGGGTGATAATTTATATATAAATTGGCTTTTGAAATATCTACATATTCCCATCTATGTTTGGTCATTGACAAGAAAGAAAAAATATTTCCACTTTAACGAAAACATAAATTTGCCTCCTTATTGCATATTGTTTCATGATCAAAATCTAATATCATGTCATTATGAACCTTTGTATTATAATAAATTTACCAAATACCAAGGGCCCTTAAGACAAATTCCTTTAATAAGAACACGTGTTATGTTATATCGCTATTGAGAAATAAATTCTTCAAAGATGCAATCAAGTAGACTATTTAGAATGTTGGAAAACACATCCTGTTGTGGAGATAGCATATTTAGTGTGATATACCATTTATCAAACAATGTTTTTAATGTGTTACCTTTGTGATGTTATGCAACATAGTCTTTTTGTAATGCAATTATATCTTGAGATTTAAAAACACATGCTTATTTGCAGTAAAATCTAACAAATAATGTTATCAATAACATTCTAACTATTGTAAATTGGCAAGCATACATGTTTAAAATGGCTTTAATCTATGACGAAGTTGGAATAGAAGGTGACAAGTTTCCTATCCAATGGATTTCATATGTATTGAAGATAAAATTTTTGCTATGGTCATTGATCAATTAATAGATTCTTAAAATATATAATCACAGTGTGCATCCATTACCCATAGACAACATAATAGTATTTGAAATAAATACATGCCATACACATTATGAACCCTTGATAATGAATAAACATAACAAGCTAAAAGTCCCTGATTTTGATAATTGCACACAAACACTGAAGACTGCATATGAGAAGACTATAAAAAAATTTAATGTCTTTGTAAAAAACATTGAAAATTGCACATGTAAAGTCCACAAATAAGAAATTTGTTAAGGTTCAAACATTGGAAATTGTATGTGACAAGACCATGAACAAAAAATCCATGTCTTTGCTACAAACATTACAAAATGCACATATAAAGAACAAAATAAAAAAAACTATCAAACATCTTGACAAAAAAGCAACACAAAATTTTAAAAAGAAAATAATTGATACTCCTATAGATGTTTATGTTTTTTACAAGCAATTGCATTTCAAACATAATATGAAGCTTTTTAATGAATTTGAAAAAACACATGCCAATAATTACTTGTAAATAGTAAAGCTATTTGTAAAAAATAAATATGTGTAAATTGCAACCAATCATTAAAAAAGGCAACACTTCCTCAATTTGTAACACTTACTAACATTAGACTAAACAATCACCTAGATTCTATAGTTCTACTATCAAACCTTGAGGAAAGACTTGTTTCATTTACAATTGCATTTTATTAAATAAGATATCTAGGCTATGAAAAGTCATAGGTTAGACTAAAAGGTCCAATTATCAATGTGCCATCAGATATTGACAAAATTCAAAAAACATTGCTTAGATCGATAGATGAAAGAAGAAAAAATACCATAGCTCTAAAATAGTAATTAGAATATAAAAAAACATATCATCAAGTAACAATTCACCCAAAACTTGTTATGCAAGCATTGAAATAACTATGTACAAGAAAATTACACATTGTTAATAATGTGAAAAAAAAAAATGATTAGAAGCCATTCATAGATTGTAGTGTTATGGATGATGAAAATAATAATAGTATTTCCAATGAATTTGAAACAAATAGTGATAATAAACTAAATATGTCTTCTATCATAGATGAAACTTGCTCTAATGACATTCTAGTTCATGGCTTTATAGATTCAACATGCATTGTTGCATTACAAGACAAGGTAACTACAATAGCACTAGCTAAAGAAAATCATCCACATAGAATTTTAAAAGACAATTACTTGAAAGAAATAAAATTTCCAACACTTTTCTTCGGTAATGCTAATGATGAAGATGTAATGTTAGGATTTAGCTACAAAAAAATTGCACAATGGGAATTTTTGCATGTTAATCAACAATTTGCATATCTTACCAATTTTTTTTTCAATGAAATAAAAATAATCATATATCATGTTGGAAAGACTATTTAGGTTTGAATTAGAAAAGGCTAGTTAAAGTGAAGAAAACTTTTAGTAAAAGACATCAAATATAAACCAAATCCAGAAAAGTTGCTTAAATCAAAAATTGGATACGTATATTTTAAAAATATATGTATCTCTCTCTATTATATGCAAGGACTCAAGAAAAAAGACATTACTATGATACGACAACTAGGACCGCCAAATTTTTTCTTAAATTTTAGTAGTGCTGAACATCACTAACAACCATTGATGAATGCATTAAAGAAATTGTATCTAAATATAACCAAAAAAAATGTTCTACACTTGATAAAATCAATAGATCAAATGATGATTCATATTTTGTAAAAATGGATCTGGTCACATGTAGATGCTATTATAGGCATTTCATCAATGAATTAAGATAAATGCTATGCATTGATGAATTATTGCTAGGAAAAGTCACATATTATTTTTGTATGATAGAATTTCAGCATAGAGGAAATGCTCATGATCATTGGTTAGTATGTATAAAGGAAACACCGTTAAATGTTAAGGATCAAACCTCAAGAATTATACATTTTATATACAAGTACATAACATGTGATACTGATACCCTAGAACAAGACATCTAAATTGCATATACACCATCATACTAGTAGCTACAGAAAAAAGAAAGGGAAAAATTATAGATATAACTTCGTACAAATACCAATGAAAATGATAACAATACTTGAACCTTTTGAAGACAAATCTAAAATTCTATAAATAACATTAAAGCAAATTTATTTTATATTAAACATAAAACAATATACTATTTTTTATGACTTGACAACACCTTGGCATGGGTATGTCTCAATAAATAGTAACAACACAAAGCAAAATAAAATAACCTACCATTTTTCTTGCACAAAAACCAACACAAGTATGGAGTAATAGTTTCATATGAAGCATTCAATATTTATGGCAAGCCAATACATATGCATAATTCATTCTAAATGCATATGTAGTAGTTACATATTGTAGCTCATACATGAAAAAAATGAATTAAAAATTCTCACATGATTCTAATAAAATATGAAAAAAAAATGCAACAACAAATATAGATGCCATTCAAATGTTTCATAGACATCAAAATGCCTACCCAACAAGCTGTTCATATGGTGTTATCATTATCACTTAATCATTGTTCAAGGACATGCACTTTTATAACTACATCTTGCTCTGATGATCATACCTTTATTTTAAAACCACCAATTATTATTAGGTATGAACTAGATGAATCCAAAAATATAATATGGCAATCTCTTATAGACTATTACATTGCATGTCCCATTGACATTGACCATGTTTGTTTAGATGAATTTGTTTTTGAGTACAAGAAAAATGGAAAGCCATTGAAAAGAAAAGAAACACATGTGATATTCTTTATAAATTATAAAAAACATATTGACATTGAAAGCTATTACCGTGAATGGTTATTTATATTTGTACCATTTTGAAAAGCTAAAAATTGTTTGAAACAGGGTTTACAAACATGAAAGTAAGCATATAATTTGCAAACCAATATCATAAAATTGAATGAGTCCATGTTAAACTATGACATAAACTCTATCTAGGGAAACTTGTAACTTGTTTCTCACCAACTTGAGCTTGATACTAAAAATATATTTGATACTAGATTTCATTCAACAAAAACTAAAAGAATACAAGAAGACTACAATTTGCAAATAGACATTCCATCATCAAGATTTATTTCTAACAAGGAAAGTTCAAAAACCTTTGACATTGGACATCACCCATTCATTTCCAAAAATTTAGAATACTATAGGAATATACATAGGATAAACAAAGAGAAACAAGAAATTATTAAAGATATTAACTATAAAAATATGTATAAACAAAAACAAACTATTGTACTTATTTTTGATAGGAGGCACATGAATAGGGAAGACTTTTATTTTAAAAACCATATAAAAGAGGTTTGTTTTATTTTATTCTCAAACTATTTATAATAATCCTTACAAGATAAAATGTCTCATTCTTACATACATTGGTAAGGCTACATATAATATAGGAGGCATAACTTGCATTCAACATTTTTATTGCCCTTTAACAAATCAGAATTGATTCCTTTGAAAAAATAATGCCTTGATGTCATGTACACATGATATAACCAATTACACATAGTATTTATTGATGAAATTTCACTTGTAGGAGCGAGAATGTTATAATACATTGACAAGCACTTGTGTGACATAATGCATTTTCCCAATATCTACTTTGGCAATGTTGACATGGTCTTTTGCGGTGATTTTTACTGAGTTCAACCTATAAATGATTGTATAATTTTTGAACACCCAAAAAATGAAAAATGAACAAATTCCTTATTTCTTTTGGCAAGAAAACATAAAATGATATCAACTTCATCAAATGATGTGTCAAAAGGATGAGATCTTCATGTCAATACTCAATAGAATACACACATGCTCCCATATAAATGACATTACATATCTTAATAATAAATGCTTACATCCAGCACCAAATGATCCTTTGTTTCCATATCTATTTAAATTAAATAGTGATGTTCAAGAACATAATAAAAAAAAATGATGACTTGTTCAACATGAATAAATTGTTATCCATGCAATAGACAAATAAGATTATACATATAACGAAAATCAAGGATATGCTAAACCTATATGTCTACCAACAAAAATCACTTTGAAGCCCAATATGTTAGTTAAATTTTTTGCTAGAAATTATGATATGCAAGATGGCCTTGTCAATTGTTTAGATGTTATATTTTAAACTCTATACCAAAGCACATGATGTTGACATTATTTAGAAAAAAATTAGTGATGACAAGATTGGGCATTTGAAAAGAAAGAAATCTTTTCATTTATTGAAAAATAATTTTGATTCCAATTGGACTCCTAGTTTACAAGTTTCAAGGCCAATATACATGCCCAATTACAAAAAGAAATTGACAATATGGGCCTAGTTTCCAGTACCATTATCTTGTACTCTTATTATACATAGGTCCCAAGGCCTTACACTAGAAGGAGATGCATTCAAACCACTTGGTGTGGAAAAACATATATTGGAATATAAATCTCTTTCTCATGTAAAAACCATTGACTCATTATATTTTATAAGTCCACTTTCAATTAAAAACTTTAAAATTAAAAACAAAATTTCCATTCAAATGTCATGATGAGATTGAAACTCTCAATTGGTATTAGAACATAGTCTTAGTTCAAATACATTTGTTTTATCTATTATTATATGTTCATTAAATATTAGTCTTCACTCACATCTTGAAGACACTATCAATGATCATGATTTGATGAGATGTGATTTACTATGCCTACAAAAAACATTTATTGCATCTAATAATTCCACTAATAATATTCCAAATTTCATGGCTTGTAATTTAATACACAATGTGCATGGTATAATGATATATGCCCAAAAACATGTTAATACTTAAAATCCAATGCAATACATCAAAAATCAAGTATAAGCATTAACAATAGATGCCACAATCCATAGACATGAATTTACAATTGTCAATATCTATGCATTCCATCTGCCTCTATCATGGATATTATAGATGTTAATATCCTCTTCTCGGCCACCTATCTTGTTTATATATTGTTTTACCCTATTTTGATATCTATCATGAGTAGTATGTAAATATTGTAATGAAATTTAAATATTAGGATACTTTAACATTGACATGTCCACTTCTAACAAATAAGCAATGCAACATGAAAAATATATGTCAATTTCTAATATGATTTTTTTCCACATAGATAAAATCAATATACAAACAAAATAATTGAACATGTTTGGTCAAATAATTCAAAATAAAATACTAAAATCATAACAATAGAAACATATTGGATTGATCACAATGCCATTTATTTTATCATAGATAAGAATGATTAATCATTGGCATTAAGAAGAAAAAATATTATTGCTTCTTCTGTTCATAGTCTATTGGTCATAAAAATTTTAAGTTCATTTACTAGATCCACCAAAAAATATTTGAAAAAATAATTATTTTAGTAAAACAGTCTAAAGCAATGGATTTAGTAGAAAATTCTCTAGAGGACAAAAAATCCACTAAACAAATAGTACCATAAACATCCAACATCCAAGAGAAATAAAATAATGTCTCGTCAACAATATTTACAAAAATGGTAATTTTGAAACCACATTTAGTTACATGTGAATATTATCAAATTATAGTATTTAAATTAAAATGAAAACATGCCAAACTATTACAACCTTGTTACAACATTTGCTATAGTTTTTTAATTTCTTTTCAGCACAAGAAAAAAACCAACACCTTCATGAAAAATACTAGATATTTGTGATGGAAAAATTATTACTACTTTTGAAGGAGATATTTTGACTATTTATGGACCTGCTCATATCACAAATCTAGATTCTCTAATTAAAGAAGAGTTATTGCATGTTGACTTGGTTTATATTCATGGTCAATTGACTTTAACAATCAATATTAGCAACAAATCGATACAAAAATATGAAACATTCATTGTCATAGGCAAAAGCATTCAAATTTTAGACTTTTTGATCAAAGAGAAAACAAAATATGAAAGAGGGGATGTTGCCTTCTATATTTTTCTAAATACGAAATCAAGCATAGAAAACATACCTATAGATTGTAATAAACTAAAACTCACATGTGATAGTGTAATTACTAATTTTGTGGACTTAAATGATGCATACTTAGTTGGACCATTTGGAGCTTTGATTACATGCTTCCAATAAATAAATGCATAGTTTAGTTTACATGTTAAGGATGGAGAAACAAAATATAACACTGTGATTGTAAGCCTATTTCTATTTTCAATTTTATTTTCCTTTCAATTTTTTTTTTATCTATTTCCAAATTAAATACAACTATATACTTTTTAGATTTAGCTCAATGAACAACATCAACAATTTTTCCATGAGATACAAGCTCAACTAATATCCAAATAAAACTAGCATACATTTTCATGAACAATATTCGCAAAGGCACAAAATGATCTCGCACTTTTAGATCAAATTTTGCATCTTTCATTGGACATTTGGCTGATGAATGTACCATCAAACATTTATAAACAATATGTTTTGTAAACATTGAGGCAAGTATTCATACTCTTAGTTTTTAGTGTGCTTATGAGCAATAATTCCAAGTTATATTTCTACTACTTATTTAATGCTAACATCAATAGGCTTCAAGAATAATAAATCCAAAGAGTATTTACTTGGCTCCTTTTCAATCAATATGCAATTCTTCTAAGCACACAATTATAACACTAAATGGTCATGGCAATGATTTGCTACATTGTATACGTTGCCCTCTAAATTCAAGTGTTTTGTACACACATGCATTAACATGAAATATCCATGTCAAATATGGAAAAATAGAATGCATGTTGCATGAACCAATGCTTAAGAATTTTCTACTATAACTAATTTCAATTTCATTTCAACAATACAAACAAGACATTTACACAACTGTGTTTCTAATACACAAATTCCATGTGAGTGGCAAATTCACAATTGTAATGGGCAATATTATTTTTAAAAATAAAAAAGAATGAATCATGATTCAAAATTGATGGGTATGTTATAGCTTGACATTATATAAATGTCTCAAATCTTTAAATAACTATTTATGCATATAACTAACACATGTCTTTATGGTTTTGCTTCTTCTTAACTTCAATACACATCCATATTTTGAAGACATGACAACAACACTTTTTGAAATATTACTAATATAGTTATATTGTCCAAGTCATTACACTTTTAAAGTATTTTCATTCTTTATAATGACCAAACATTTCTAACTGTAATAGTTATAATGCTACATGTTATCTTTGAAAGGCCATGTTGCTTTCAAAAGAAAGACCATGTTATTTTTGAAACACCATGAATACGTAAATATCAAAAATAATATATTTTATGTCACTACTACTCTATGATTCCAATTAATGCATTCAATTTATTTCCCTACATACAACTTGCAATGTAGATTTGTAACTCATCATTTTCGCTATTTTATTTTGGTCACATACAGTATAAGCCACATCACAACATCTTATTTGGTAAGAATTCAAGACAGCCTCAATCAGGTCCAACAACAAAACCTTCATTTTTATCAATTACAAAAAACTTATAAAACTGACTATTTATATGAGCTACGTGCATGACTCTTCTACCATAAAATACCATTGATTTATGATTTTTTGTAATGTAAGGATTACCACTTTAAGAATATGAATAGGGACATTATGATGCAGTTCCTTCTTCATGTATTAACACCTGTTGGCTGGTAATTAACATGTTTGTATTTTGCCTATTCTAGTTGACTGCCATACTATTTATTAAAAACCCACTATTCCTATTATAAGTAGATTATCATTGATACTTTCTTTAGCTATAGCATTGCTATGACAAATTGTTGATGGTCACCTAAAGTGAGGATATAAAAAATTGGGCTAGTAAATCCCTTTCCATCAAACAATAAAGGTATAAATAAAAATTTATGGCAGTATTGAGGTAGCTAGAAGGGTTAAGCAATCTACTTTTATAAAAATTTTAAGTAATCAATTTCAATATAGCTGATCAACACACCTTCTTACATCAAGAAAAAATGAGACAGAGCTTCATTACACTTGTCAAACCAAGCATCAATTACAATAGCAACTTCAAAAGCCTGGAAAACCTTAGCTTTCAGTTGATATGAATTTTTCCACCTCTTTAATAAATACTATCAAGCTCACTACCTACTAATTTCTATTGGCCTCAGTTTAACAAGACTTGTTGTGTTGTTGATATTATGCCTGAAAGTACTAGCACATCAAATAATTATACACATACACACTTTTGTTGTAAGTATAACATGTACCTAAAAACAAAAAGTTATTTTGGATTCAAATAATGTTAACTTATTTAACTACTTGTTTGACTAATAATAGATTGAGTCAAAACCTATAACAAAGGTTTGAAAAAGGCATAATATAATTAGAGTGAATGGACAGTTCTAGTAAGTTTGTTTTAATGCATAAGTAGTCATTCATCCGCTACAAAATTGATATATCTACATCACTGGCTTCATCATTAGAGACTCTTGCTTATGAATATTATTTACAATAATACTAGATATTTTTGTATGGTTCAGATTTAGATGAGATATAATAGTTTTGATATCGATAGTGTTTGCATAAAGATGTTATTCTTTGTGTTTTATATTACTACTTTATATTTGGTGGGGACTGCAGCTAGAATTCCCAATACAAGATGGTCTGGTGTTGAAGGGGATTAAAACATAATGGTCATAGATATACTTGGAACAAATCTCAAGGATATATTTAGTTACTGCAACTAGAAATTCACATTGAATACTATTCTGATGCTTGATGATCAGCTGGTGAGTTTCTACTCAAGACTGCTTTTTCTTTCCAAGCAAGCCCTCGATCTATTTTTTTATCAATTCATTGTGTTTTCAAAAAGATTTTTGAAAGACTACCTTATCTCTCCAAGCAAACATGGATTAGACAATGCCCACTCCAAACAAGGTAAACATATATATATAGATAGATGTATATATGGGTGGATTGGATATAGAAATGCTATAGAACTAACAATAACATGTCATTGTATATGCAGGTTTCCTAACATCTTCCTGATTCCAGCCTCACTACCTCAAATATAAGCTTATTCAGTCACTGTTCTCCAATTGTTGCAAGAAATATTTTTTCAAGCTAATTGTTTAAATATTCATGTAATTGTTGAGTTCATAATTTATACACCAAAACTTTGACATTAACAGCTACCTTCTCGTAGGGACATGCACAACATGCCCTTGTTAATATTAAATAATTACACATATATATGTAGATTGTCTCATACAAAAAATGAGTCATGCCATTTTAACAAACCCTTACAAAATCTAACACAATCTTTATCTAAGATGTGTTGTTAACACAACTCACATTGAATTCTCAAAATACATTTACATGTTCATATTAATAAATTATCTCACATATAAATATATCTCATTTATCTAAATGTGAATACTAATCTTATGTTTATAATATTTAAGAACATATGTCTCAATAACCTAGACAATTCATATTTATACAATACATTTATAGTCTTTCAATGTCTCTTTAATTGGATTAGGGTCGAGATAAACTATAAATTATTCTAATTTTCTTCCCCATTATATTACTAAACTAATAGAGATTTATTTCAAGTTAGAGCTGGAAAAGACATTGAAAATGGTTTAAACTAATTTTAAATCATCTACAAGTATGAGACTAAAACATTGTATCAAAATATTTTATAGTGATCTTATTTGTATTAAATTAATTTCATAGTGGACACTTTTAGTGCATCATCATATCTATCTTATTTTGAAGACTTGAATTTTTCACTTCCTATAAACCTATTTTTCATGTATTCATTTCATTTTGCATATATTTTTTTTAAAAAATGTATTTTTTCACAACTTTATTATAAAATTTCATGCCTTTTAAATTCCTTTTTTTAGATGTTTTAGGTCTTTAGTTGTTATATTTTTTCTATATTTATATTACATGTTTCTTGTGACATTTTTTTGGTTTGGTAGGGTAGATCACTTAGCAGTAGTACAGTTTCATGAAAACAATAAGCATATTCAGTCACTTTAGAGATGGACTCGCACCCTCTTTCAATTGTTTCTTCTATAATCTTTGTCAAAGAAAATTGTATGTGTTTAAGATTTGTCTATGTTACATATACAATAATCAAACTTTACATGTGTTTTATTCTAGATTTTTTTTTCATTCATGAAAAGAAAGCTTTTGCCATATTTTGACATAAGTCATTTTTCTTGGTTAGTTATCATGATGGAACAATGAAATAATGGCACACTTTTGAAATGAAAGAAACAATTGTATACCACATACTTCAAATTTTAAAGCTAAGAAATTAAAAAACAATACATTTTATGCCCTAAAATAATACGCTATAAAATATGCATTTTTGAAAAAATTTATAAGGTATTATTTTTCATGACATCCTAATGTATGTCATTGTTCCATGTTTATATATATATATATATATATATATATATATATATATATATATATATATATATATATATATAATGTCATGTATAGGATACAAGTACAAGCAAATAAGATTTGTCTAAACATAGAGTATCTACAGTTTATTCTAAACCATTAAAGAAATTATCCTATGTACTATTATGCAGGGTCCACTAGACTTTACCCATCTTTGGTGTCCGTCTGAAGGCCTTGGATATGAAGTTTGTGGAAAACACTAATTTGGGATTAAATAGTGAATTTTATCTTTGCGCTTTAAAATTTCTTCATCTAACCACAACAGTGAAGGTAGTGTTAGGTTTGGTCGCCCATTTCTAAACATTGGTGGGATGAAAACTCAAAAACAAGGAAAATTTTCTTGATTAATACTTAGAATTTATCTATCTAAACAAAAACAATTAGAAGAAAAAAGAAAGACAACAAATAAGATCATTAAGAACTAGTACCTAATGCAACTGATTCTCTTATTAAAATTGACTTGGGTGACAAGTAAGATGATCTTTCACAATTATCAACTACTAATTCTAATGACTGTGATATATTTTTATGCATCCCATTGGCCTTATATTTCATTTCTCAAGATATTTTATATTTTTAAATTTGTTTTTATTAAAAAAAAATTTCGAGCACGTTTTAAATTACAATCTAAGGTCACTTTATATGCTACCTCCCTTTGTAAGATTGATATGACGTCATCTTTTAAAGTGTGATATCATTCGACTCATTTTAATTGAAAAAAATTCTCATTATTATTTTATATAAGATTAATAGAAGGCACTTTTTAATTAAAATAAATAAAAATTAACCATATGACGTAAGGAGAATATACAGTAAAACATGAAACTCACCAAATAGCACGCTTTCAAATGTTTGTATCATTGAATCGGATGTGAATCTCTAATTTTTTGGTTCAGATACTTTCTCATATATGTTTATTTTTCTCCTTTCTACTCTAAATACACCTTCGACATGGCAGCCAAATATTACACTGCAAGCGACTTCTCGATCTGATCACGAGTAGCTGTCGGCAAAGATATATTTAAAATTAAACTAATCACCTGTATATAATTTATATCGAGAATAAGATATGGAATACCCACATGGATCCAAACATATCTAATCAAATCCAAACCTTATACTGATACAAATGTTTAAGCATATTTGTTATGAACGGCAATGGCTTCAACAAGATTTTGACATTAAGATCGATTGATCAATGTTTTGAATATCTCGGAAAGATTTTGCCATGAAAGGGATAAGTATTGTTTTCATTTGTTTACGGTTTGATATTATCAAAAGTTATGAAAAATGGAATTTTTTTTTAGTGTTGACTTATTTCACAATGCCGATAGGCGTTCGACTAACAGAATGAACCCGTCATTCCGCACCTAATCACCTGTCCATATTGGATTGTTTGGATGAATAAGATTGTATTTTTTATATCGAAATGTTGTGCCGGATAGTCAGTTCGTGCCGTACGGTTGGAAGTCTAATGATGAGTGGTCATTAAATTGAAGTAATGTTGTGATTACTTTTTATTTTGTTGATAATTTTTTTTAATGTATTCAATGTCATTAATATTTTTTTGGGGTTAAATGTTAATGTTATATAAAAATATAATGGTTTGTTTGGTGTGTTATTAATATAAATTAATATTGTCGTTAATGACATCTTGAAAAAACATAATGTATATGTGTTCACTATTAATGAGAGAAACTTGGATGACTTATTATGCTTATTGAGTGGGATAGGGAGACCCATTCCATTGATATCTCAACACACATAGGATAGAGATTGCATATGAAATGGTTATCAGGGGAGTTAAGTTTGAACCAATGTATTTATCTAAATGTGATAAGCATATTTTGTTTGTTTCAATTTTATTGCTAGTGTTGCGATGATGGTATTTATTAATTTGTTTAATCAATATGTTTCCTCATGCCATAAAAGTGTGTATAGATCTACAGTATATGGTTTCATTCTTTTCAAAACCATTTATTGTTACTATAATGTGGTTGAAGTTATCATCAGAGCAATATAAGATATGTCTTATGAATAACACTAAGAACTAGATCCCTTCTATTTTTTAGCCTTGTTATGTCATTTGAAGACATAAAATCATTCGCTTCTTGTGAATAGATGTTTGTGAGTGGATTATCACTTTTCCTAAGGTTTAATTAAAAATAAGATGTGGATTTGAAACGTTGTCCTGAATTGATGGCTTCGCATGTCTAGACTAGAGATTTAACATGCAATCATTGTCACTAAGCTGAGCTCAAAAGAGTCTATCTTATTGAATCTAGGGAGAATAATTTTTTAGTCTTAGTTTTATTTTTAAAATTATTATCGATTGTATTTAACCAATATGTTTGCTCTTCTCAAAAAATATTGTACAAGTCTTCAAAGTCAAGATTTTGTTCTTTCTATAGCGATGTTTTGTCATTACAAGCATACATATATCCTTGGAATGACACAATGAATTGGTTGTGCCTTTCATAGTGCTATTTTTTTGTTAGATGAAATCAATTTCTTATTGTAAACAGATTTTTGTGAATGGTAAACAATGCATCCTAAGGTTTATGTAAAAACATGATGCATGTTTAATTTATTATGTTATTTTTTTAGCTCAACATGCATATATGATTTTATAATTTTTAATTAATGTAGCATTTCTTTTTGTCATTAATTTATCTTTTGAAACACCGTGAGTTCCTTTTTACCATATATCTGAGTTGTATTGAGAAGGTAAGATTTGTCCTCTAAATAACACAAAGTTGTGGTTGTGTTTTTTTATTTTTTTATAGTACCATGTTGTTTGATGGCATTGAAGCATTGGCTTGCTATCAAAAATATCTCTACAAATAATTTTCCTTCCCATCTTAGGATTTATGTAAAAATAGGTTATGGGTTTGAAACATTGCTTTATTTTGATAATACAACATGTATAGATCAAATATTTGGAATGTAGCTATTGTTAGGGTAGTCAAGCTTGAATCAATGTCTCTATGTGAATATGGAAAGATTTTTAGTATTTTTAGTTTTTATTTTCAAACATTGATATTATTTTCATATATGATTTTTTCCCTCATCAACCTTTGTACAATTTTTGATGCAGAAAAAATAGGCCAACTTTTGGAGGCCATAAATTTTGATCCATAGCTCCATTTGAGCTCTTCCATGTGCCAAACAACCATCTCAAAACATTCATTACTTGAATAAGACAAATTATTTATTTATAGGTGTTTTTAATATTTTTTGGAAGTTGAACGTGACCATATGAGGGTCTGTAATTGGAGTTTACTAATTTTTTCAATATTTTTCTACTTTTATAAATTGTATGTTTTTATGACCAGATGTTAGCTTTAGTTGAATTTAATCTTATAGACTAATTTTAGTGTTTAGAGTATTTTCAGAGTTTTTTAGAGATACATGCACTTGTATGTGAAACTTATTAAAAATAACAGCTGTTAAAAATATAAGTTTTTTTTAGATTTATTTTATTTTATTTTTTTCATGTCAACTTTAATTCTGAGTTAAGACATATTTAAGCATGGTTTGGGTTATAATTAATGTAAGGAAATAAATATAAATCAATTATGAGTAACTTTTTAGATCTTGTCCTATTGATAATTTTATTGTCTTGATAGTTTTTAGTTTCTTTATCTAGTATCAGAGCAAGGTTGATTCTTGGAGGAGTAAGAAACGGAAAAAGAATGAGGATGTATTTATAAGATGAACCATATTATACAAGAACTGTAGAGGCAAGTGCATCAATTAACAAAGGTTATCACCAATCAAAGAAAAAGATAAAGTGGTTATGAAGCTGATGAAGACACAGATCATGATGATGAAATTTAGAAAGAAAAAGAAAAGCAAGATCAACCACCATCAATAAAAGAGAGGATGGTTTAGGATTTAGAAGGAAAGAATGAAGGAACAAAATTTGATGTTCCATATTATAAAGGCAGTCTAAAACCAAAGGAGTTGATAAATTATATGAATAGCATAGAGAAGTTCTATGAGTGGAAGATTATGAGAGAAGACAAGAAGGTAAAGTTTGCATGTACTAAATTGAAAGGTTATAAAATGATTTGGTGGGATCACTTGAGGAAAGAGAGATAGAGAAAAGGTAAATAGAAGACTAATTCATGGAAAAATGTGGAGAAGAAGTTGAGGGAGAAATTTCTTCCTGTGGATTATGTACAATCCTTATATATAATATTTTATAACCTTTTCATATGAGTGGAGAATGATG
This sequence comes from Torreya grandis, assembly GCA_037957365.1. NCBI lineage: Eukaryota > Viridiplantae > Streptophyta > Pinopsida > Cupressales > Taxaceae > Torreya > Torreya grandis. The sequence continues at coordinate 384,701 of JARHVA010006476.1, read as the reverse complement.
AAACAAAAGAGTAGATGGCTGAAAGGTATGTACATGGTTTGAAATTTACTACTCAAGATGAATTAAGCATGAATAGAAAACTTTTTATGGAGGAGGCTTATCAATTAGCTTTGAAGGTCTAAAAAAAATAGAATAGATAGAATTTTAGAAGAACATGTGTTGGACCAAGAAGACGTGGATCTCCTCTAATAAGGGATTGATGTGGGTTTAATACCACTAGAGGTGGGTAAGGGTTTGAATACCCATAAAGATGAAAAGGGTTTCAGATAAGACAAGGTTATGGTGGTGCTTGAGTATGGATCTTGAATCAACGTAGATCCCATGTTTGTTATAGGTGTGGAGGAAAAAGGCATGGGGAATTTGAATGTCTACATCATCAAAATCAAGAAAGGAGGCAAGAGGATCACCCAACAGTGGACCTAGTTGAGTTGATGTTTGAGAGAATCTCATGATGAGATGAACAATGATCATTCCAAGGAAAGAACAAATGTATAATAAAGAAGGTGATTTTGCATGCCTACGATCAAACATTTTTTGAACAAGATGTACTTTGGGTGGAAAGGTATGAAAAGTAATTATAGATAATAGTTGTGAAAATATGATTTATAAAAAAATGATAGAGAAACTAAATTTTCAATGTGAAAATCATCCTACTCCTTATCGAATGTCATGGTTTAAGAAAGAAAATGAGATTATAGTAAAAAAAATGTGCTTAATCAAGTTTTATATATAAAAAAACTATAATGATTAAATATGGTGTTATGTTATTATGTTAGATGCATGCCATGCATTATTGGGTAGACCATTACAATTTGATAGGAAAGTAATTCATTATGAATCAAAGAACACATACACTTTTTGGAAAGGTGGTACAAAAGTAGTTTTGTTACCTCTTAAAGAGGAATAGAAGGTAGAAATCATGCTATATATTAAATAACTTAACCAAGATATGAAGGTGGAAGGTTGTTGTTATATATTATTAGCAAGGAATGAAGACATGAAAATGGTGAAAATACCAATCAAAGAAACAAGACTATTAAAAGAATACGTAGATTTTAGCCTGATGAGTTACCAAATGGTTTAACAATGAAGATATATTCAACATCACATTAATTTGATTTTAGGATCATCTATACCCAATCAAGCAGCTTCTAGGATGAGTCGAGTAGAACATACATAATTAAATAAATAGGTTACAAAATTATTAAAAAAGAAGTTGATAAGGGAGAATATGAGTCCATGTGCAACACCAATATTTTTAACTCCAAATAAATATGGAGGATGGAGAATGTGTGTGGACAAGATATAAATTAATACAATTAAACTCAAATATAGATTTATTATACCTCATTTAGATGATATGATGGATGTGCTTGTAGATGTAAAATATTTTACCAAGACTGATTTAAGGAGTGGTTATTATCAAATTCAAATTCATGAAGGAGATGAGTGGAAAACTAAATTCAAGACTAGGGATGGCTTAAATGACTGGATCATGATGTCTTTTGGATTATATAATGCACTTTTCACATTTATGAAAATGTTGAATAGATTGCTACGAGAATATATTGTTAAGTTTATGGTTATTTATTTTGATGATATTTTGATATTTAGTAAAACTAAAGAACACTTAAAACATTTAATAATGGTACTATATTTGTTAATAAAGGAAAACTTGTATGAAAATTTGAGAACATTAATTTTTTATACCATAAGTTATATACAAGATAAATCTTCTGTATTATATTCTTTAAACCAAAATCATCTAGAATTTGAGGTAAAAGGATCACACTATATAATAGTATATAGATTAGTTATATGATCTTTCCATATGAGTGGATCATGATTAAATAAAAGAGAAAATGGCTGTAACATATATAAATAGGTTGAAATTATTATTTAAGGTGAATTAAGCATTAGAATACTTGGCATGAAGGGGGCTTATCAATTAGCTTTGAAGGTAGAAGAAAAACAAAATAAATAATACTTAGGAAGAATGTCTTTTGGTCCAAGAAAATATGGATCCCCTCCAATAAGGGGATAAGAAGGAATTAATGCAACTAGAGGTGGATTTAATGTTAATAAAAATGAATCGTCACGTGGTGTAGAAAGTCAATATGAGAATAGGCAAGGATTTCAATACCTACAAAGATGAAGAGGGTTTTTGAGAGGATGAGGTTATGGTGGTGATATAGGGTAGTGTATAAATCATTGTGGATCTTTTGTTTTTCATATACATGGAGAAGAAAGGCATAGGGAGTTTAAGTGCCCACATTATCAATATCAAGAAAGGAGGCAAGAGGATCGTCAAATGGTGAATCTTGTTGAGGATGAGATAGAAGAGAAAAATATTAAAGTTACACCAACAGATTTTGGAGAGAATCTCATGATGTCAAACAAAATGATCACTCTAAGGATGAGTAGGGTTTTTGAGAGGATGAGGTTATGGTGGTGATAGAGGCTAATTTATAAATCATTATGGATCTTATGTTTTTTATATATGTGGATAAGAAGGGCATAGTGAATTTAAGCACCCACATTATCAATATCAAGAAAGGAGGCAAGAGGATCGTCAAATGGTGAATCTTGTTGAGGATGAGATAGAAGAGAAAAATATTGAAGTTACACCAATAGATGTTGGAGAGAATCTCATGAAGTCAGAAAAACTGATCACTCTAAGGAAGGAATAAGTGTAGAATAAAGAAGGTGATGATGCATGGATATGATCAAACATTTTTTGAACAAGAAGTAAATTGGGTAGAAAGGTATGAAAAGTAATTATAGATGGTGGTAGTTGTGAAAATATGGTTTCTAAAGAAATGATAGAAAAACTGAATTGGCAATGTTAAAATAATCCTAATCCTTATCAAATTTTATGTTTTAAGAAAGGGAATGAGATTACAGTAGATAAAAGGTTCTTAATCAATTTTTCTATAGGAAAAACTTACAATGATGGAATATGCTATGATGTTATTCTTATGGATGCATGTTGTTTGTTATTGGGGAGACTGTGCCAAGTTGATATGAAAGTACTTCATGATGGAGCAAAGAACATGTACACTTTTTAGAAAGGTGGTACAAAGGTAGTTTTGTTACCTCTTAAAGAGAAAGAGAAGGAAAAAAACATAGTCCCTACTAAAGAATTTATCCAAGATATGAATGTGGAAGGTGGTTGTTATGTATTAGTAGCAAAGAGTGAAGATACAAAAATGGTGAAAATACCAACAAAAATAATAAGAGTGTTGAAATAATATGCAGATGTTATGTTTGATGAGTTACTAGATGGTTTGACACTGAAGAGAGATATTCGACATCAAATTGATATAATTTTAGGATAAGCTCTATCTAATCAAGTAGCTTATACGATGGGTCTAGTAGAACATGCAGAGTTAAATAAACAAGTTATTGAATTGTTAAGAAAGAAGCTAATAGGGGAAAGTATGAGTCCATTTGTAACACCATCATTGTTAACTCAAAATAAAGATGGATGATGGAGAATGTGTGTGGATAGTAGATTAATTAATAAAACTATAATTATAGATGTTCTATATGTCAATGAGATGATGTGATGGATGTGCTTGTAGGAGAAAATTATTTTACCAAAATTGATCTAAGGAGAGGTTATTATCCAATTCAAGTTCATGAAGGAGATGAGTGGAAAAATACATTAAAGACTAGGGATGGCTTGTATGAGTGGATGGTCATGCCCTTTGGATAATAAAATGCACTTAACACATTTATGAGGATGATGAATACAATGCTACTAGAATATATTGGTAAGTTTGTAGTTGTTTATTTTGATGATATTTCCATGTTTAGTAATACTAAAGAAGAACACTTACAACATTTGAGAATGGTATTAGATTTATTAAGAAAGGATAAGTTGTATGTAAATTTGAAGAAGTTTAGGTTTAAGTAAAATAGTTTTATTTTTTTTGGGATTTGTAGTTTCAATAGATGGTGTGAGAATGGATGAAGAATAGATAAAGACAATTATTGAGTGGTCTATTCCAAAAATAATTATAGGGGGAAGGAATTTACATGGACCCGAGTAGCCACATAAAGCTTTTAATTTTTTAAGAAGAAGATTACAGAAAGATCGATTTTAATATTACCATATTTAACAAAGTGTTTGAGGTTGATTATGATGCTTTATTTGTGGGTATTAGTGCTGTGTTGAGTCAAGAAGGAAATCAAATAGCATATTATAGTGAGAAATTGAATTAGGTATTAATAAAGTATTCTACTTATGATGTTGAACTTTATGCAATTGTACACGTATTAAGACATTAGAGAAATTACATGGAGCCTAAGGAGTTTATCTTATTTACAGATCATGAGGTTTATAAGTATGTGAATACATAAAATAAGTTGAATAGTGATGCAGGAGCATCCGCATTTAAATTCGATTTATTATATTTTCCCTCCCATATGCTTTTACTGAGGGGTAATTGTAAAGAAATAAATAAAAGTAAAGAGGTAAATGTGGGCTGTTGAGGAAATGAGGGGAATGGTTGAAAGATTTTCAACCGTAAGATAAATCTTCCCATATTAGAATATGCTGGTAAATTTTTTTTAAAAAAAACTGTTTGCTATTTTACTTGAGCCCAAGTTGGGCGTAGAGGTTAGAAGAGAATCTCTTCTGAAGAGAAAAGCAGAACTTTCATTAAAGAGGGACGAAGGGGAATGTAGAGGATAGAAGAAAAGACAAAATCCAATTCAAGATGACAGAGAGAAGTACGTAGAAGGAGGAAGGCGGCCAGGATGTGGGCCAAGGACATTAAGAAAGAGAAAAAAAAGAGACGTTGTTGTAAAGAGAGAATGGATGCAATGATTCTTTTCTGTATTTCGAGAGCTCAGGGGCTGTGAGTTCAAAACGCAGAATGTGTTAAGATTTCGTGTGCTGTTGAATGGTCACAAATTTATTCAAGGATTTTGTAAAGGTAGAGGAAATAAAGATATTCACGGTGGCCGAGTTGAGGGAGCTAATTGAGACTAAACTTGTTGTCAGCGCATCAATTTCAATCAATACCAATCAAGGAAGAGAGCGATGGACCAGAATTGAGGCCGGTGAGAGTCTATATGTTTGAAAGTGTATTGAGACAAAGGGGCGTCGATATTTTCGTCCACTTATATAAAATGAACGCTTCCTTTGTATAAAAGTATGATGGGATAGATGTGTGTTAGAGTCTACGGCTATGACAGGGGCATAAGGATAAACCATGTGAAGCAAACAGAGGGCCACATTCATGGGAAATAGTAGACTGGCTATTGCAAATCCGAGTTTAGAAAGGAAGCAGAGACGAGGCGTGAGGCTGCCAAAGGGCCATGCGGGCTGTGAAATAGAAGACTGAAACACATACTTGTAGCCTGTTGATTGCATTCCTTGACTAAAATGGAAAGTGATTTCGATTGAGTTGAAACAGTCGAGATAAAAGGAATGGTAGCGACGTCAAAACCAGACAGGCTGGAGTTATAGCAAGTGGAGTTGTAAGTGCTGCAAGAACAGCTAGTGTTTTGTTGCTTACTATGAATTGAACAGTTGAAGACATTGAATGGGATTCACTAACAGTCAAAGGGACATGTTAAGGTATGATTTGTCTCAGTTGTTGTGGAAGTTATATGTTTGCACCTGTATGCCAACAGTGACTAATGACAAAACAGAAACTTTTGATTGGTGCCAAATATGAATTGTTCCAGGGCCTATAAATTGCTTGTTTTGCCCCATTGCTATAATTTATGAATTCATTTGAAGTTCTGTAGGTTATAAAAGTAATAATTGGATCTTTGCTTATGTTACTTGTCCGAGTCACATCGAATACAAGAAAAGAAATTGTCTATTTGGTAAGGCCTTTGGCCTATGGCGAATGGGGGTATCTTTATGAGTATGCAGACTATTGACTCTTCGCTATTATGTGGGGCCTATAGGCCATAGGTGAATGATATAGGTTGCAGGGCATGTATAGGCACCTAGAGACTCAAATTATGAACATTATTATTCTGTATTTGAAAGGCCTTTTTTTCTTGGTCCATGCATTAAGTATAACGTGGCTCTGTAAAAGAAAGGACAGTCCTGAATGGCAAGACAAAACCTAGGTAGTATTTACAGTTTGAGGAAAGCATGCCAGGCATCAAATAGTAGGTATGCAAAGTGGGTATCTTTCTCATAGTGGTATACTTGTATGTTAAAACATAAATCAAGAAAATAGAATCAAGTAGCAGATGCATTGAGTAGAAGAGTAGCATTGTTAACTATAATGGTGAGTGAAGTAGTTGGATTTAAAGCTATGAAAAAATTATATGATATTGATCCATATTTTTGCAAGGTAGTTGAGCAATGCAGGAATCCACTAACAGGTGGGATAGATATTATTCATGATGAGTATCTTATACAAGAAGGTTATCTCTTTAAAGAGAAATAATTATGTATTCCAGTTGGGCCTCTATGAGATAATATAATATGATAATTGCATAATGGTAATTTGGTTGGTCATTTTAGTAAGATGAAGATAACAGCTTTGGTGGAGGAAAAATATTTTTGAGCAAAGATGAAGAGATATCTGATAATGTATGTTTCTAGGTGAAAAATATGTCAGGTGATTTAAAGGCATGCAAAAAATATTGGACTATCATTTCATTACCAGTTATAAGAGGACCATAGACATATTTTAGTATGGATTTTGTGTTGGGATTACCAAACACAGAGAGACATAATGATTTAATTATTGTTGTTGTAGATAGATTTTTAAAAAATGGTTCATTTCACTGCATATAAGAAAAGCAATGATGCCACTAAATTTTTAGAATTAATTTTTAAGAATATTGTGAGATTGCATGGTGTTTTAAAAACTATTACTTCATATAGTGACACAAAATTTCTACGTCATTTTTGAAATAACTTATGGAAGAATATGGGTACTAATCAACAATTCAATAGTCCATATCACCCATAAATACATAGACAGACATAGGTTATGAATAAGATATTAGAAACTTTGTTAAGATGCATAGTAAGAGAGAAGTCCATGTAATGGGACTAGGCTTTACCACAAGCTAAATTTTCTTATAATAATTTAGTGAACACATCAACATGTAAATCACCATTTTAAATTTTTCAAGGTATAAATCCTATGGTTATTTTATATTTGGTACAATTTCCAATTACAGATCAAATTAGTGGTGATGCAACAACATTTGTAGAGCATATGTTGTAGTTGTAAGGAGTAAGAAGAATGTTGCAAGAAATTAATGAGAAATATAAAGCATCTGTAAATGTCAAAAGAAGACCCAAGGTATTTAAATAAGGAGAGTTGGTCATGGTTTTTTTGAGGAAATACAAATTTCTAAAAGGCACGTACAATAAGTTGAAAAAAAAAATTGGACCATACATAATTATGAAGAAAATTAATGACGATGATTATGAGGTGAGTTTACTATAGAACTTTGATATATCTCTAGTATTTAATGTCCCATATTTATATGACTTCTATGGACAAGATACTAAATTTTATGAATACGAAGAAGTAAATTGGTAGTAGTAGGTTCTAAAGAATAAAAAGGAAAATATAGTGCATGTTTTGGATATGAAGGTAGTGAGCACAAGGCAAGGAAATTATAGCAAGTATTTAGTCTAGTGGGAAGGATTTTAGTAACAAGAAAACACTTGAATTAAAAAATTAAAGCTAAATAAAATTACCAAAGAAAAGTGGAAGAAATACAATCAGGGAAACTCATAGGAGCTCAGTTGTTTTCAATTAGAGGAGAATGATGCAGAAAAAAGAGAATAAACTTTGGGATGACATAAATTTTGATGATTAGCTCCATTTGAGCTCATCCACATGCCAAAATGACCATCTCAAAATGTTTGATATTTTCATAAAATCACTATCAGCATAGAGGTATTTTAATTTTTTTGAAAAGGCTAGACTAGACCATATTAGACTCTAAAATTACAATTCAGAAGCATTATTATGATTTTTGTATTTTTCAAAACTGTATATTTTTTAGGAATACACGTGAACTTCAGTTGAAATTAATTTGAAAGGCTAATTTTACAATTTAAGATATTTTTAAAAAAAATTAGAGATGTATGTGCTTACATGTGAAACTTACTATTAATATCAACTGCCAAAAATAGATCCTTTTAGATTTTAATTTTTTTTTCAAATTTTGCATGTCAACTCCAATTCTAAGTAGAGGATTATTTAAGTATAGTTTGAGTTGTAATTAATTCATGGTAATCAATATGAATCAATTCTAATTATTGTTTTAGATCTTGGTCTATTGGTAATTTTATTATCTTGATCATTTTCAATTTCATTAGGTTTGTAAAGTGGGTTTCTTTTTTTATAGGGCTATACTTTTGTGTTGAAATGTAAATGAAGAAAATAGAATCAGGTAGGTGATGCATTGAGCCAGAGGCTAGCATTATTAACTACTATGGTGAGTGAAGTATTTGTTTTTGAAGCTATCAAAGAATTATGTAATACAAATCCATATTTTGGTAAGGTAGTTGAATAGTGCAAGAATCCATTTATAGGTTGGACAAAAACTAATCATGGTGAGTATCATATACAAGAAGGTTATCTCTTGAAAAGGAAACAATTATCCTTTTTAGTTGTGTCTCTATAAGACAATATAACAAGAGAATTATGTAATGGATGTTTGATTGGACATTTTGGTAAAACGAAGATAATAGTTGTGGTGGAGGAAAATTAATTTTGGATAGAGATGAAGAGAGATGTGACAAGGTATCTTTCTAAGTACAAGATATGTCAAGGCACTAAAGGACATGCATAAAATATTTTACTATACATGCCAATACCAATTCCAAGAGGACCATGGATAAATTTGAGTATGGATTGTGTTAGGATTACAAACCACATAGAGAGGTAATGATTTAATTTTTGTTGTTATAGACAAATTTTATAAAATGGATCATTTAATTGCATGTAAGCAAACTAGTGATGCTAATAGAGTTGTAGAATTTTTTTTAAGGACATTATGAGATTGCATGGTGTTCTAGAAACTATTACTTTAGATAGGGACATGAAATTTCTATGTCATTTTTGGATGAATTTATGGAATAGTATGGTTACTAAGCAACAATTTAGTAGTGCATATCACCCAAAAAAATATGGATATATAAAATTTGTGAATAGGAGCTTGGAAAATTAGCTAAGATGCATAGTGGGAAATAAGCCCAAGCAATGGGACTTGGATTTACTATAATATGAGTGTGCATATTATAATTTAATAAATAGATCAATAGGAAAATTACCGTTTAATTTTTTTTATGAGAGAAATCCTTTGCGTATTTTATATTTCGTATAATTATCAATTGTAGATCGAATTAGTGATGATGCAAAAGCATTTGTAAAGCACATGCAATAGTTTTGAGGAGTAAGAAGAAAGTTATAGGAAACAAATAAAAAATATAAAGCATCATCAGATATTAGAAGAAGACCTATGGTATTTAAAAGAGAGTTGGTAATGCTTTATTTGAGGAAAAAAATATTTCTAAAAGACACATATAACAAGTTGATGTATAAGAAAATTGGTGCATGAATAATTGTGAAAAAATTCAACGACAATGCTTATGGTGTGAGTTTACCGCAAAACTTTGATATATCTCTAATATTTAATGTTTCAAATTTATATTAATTTCATGGAAAATATGGTGAAGGTGACAAAGATGAAGAAATAAATTGGTAACAATAGGCTCCAAAAAAGAAGGAAAAGATAGTGTAAGTCTTGGATATGAAGACAGTGATTGTAGCAAGAAAAAAACACATGTAAAATAGAATGGGAGCTAAAGAATATTAAAAAATAAAAATTTTAGTAGTACAATAAGGGCAACTCACAGGAGTTGGGTGGTTTTTAACCAAAGGAGAATGATGCAAAAAAAATAGGCCAACTTTAAGAGGCCATAATTTTTTATCCATAGCTCCGTTTGAGATGTTTCACATGCCAAAATGACTTTATCAATAATTTTGTGGATTTTCTACACTGATATTTTTAGTTAGAGGTTCTTTTTATATTTTTAGAGGCCAAACGTAACCATTCGAGTGTCTAAAGTTATAGTTTATTATTTTTTTTAATATTTTTAGAAATTGTATGTTTTTTTACTAGAGGTGAACTTCATATTAAATTTATATTATAGGTTAATTTTAGCGTTTAAAGTATTTTAGGATATTTTTAGAGATACATGCACTTGCATGTGAAACTAAAAACAATAACTATTAAAAATTAAAGTAATTTTTAGATTTTAGTTTTCTTCAAAAAAATTTATATCAAACCTAATTCCATGTTAAGGGTTGTTTAAGCATAGTTTCGATTGTAATTAATTCAATTCAATCAATACGAATCAATTATGAGTACTACATCATATCTTGGCCTATTGATAATTTTATTTTCTTGATAGTTTTCAGTCTCATTAGTTCTGTAGGGTTATGATTTCATTCTTGTAATAACATTGTTCTTTCATTAGAAGTTTTTTCATAGGCAAATACATGGACATGTTGCAGTTGTGTTTACAATTAAATTAATATAAGATGTGTCCTTCAAAAAATAAAATTAGTTGGTTGTGTTTCTACTATTGTTATAGTATTATGTTATTTGGCGGCATGAAATCATTGACTTCAATAAAAATAGATTTGTTAACGCTATTTTGTGTTGAATTGATTAAAAAATAGTTGGTTGATAATTTTAAAGCATAATATAATATTATTACATTATAATTATATTATATCACATTACATATATTATTTTATAATTTATAATGTTGTAGATTATTAATTATAATATAATTTCATCCCCAATTGCTTACATGGACATTTTATTGAAATTTAAACTCACAAAAAAGAGAAATTTAGGCAAAATTATCTTTTGAGACCCTAAACAATAAGCCCAGGGTTATATTTTAGCATGAAATTTGAAAATAAATTGTATTTGGAATAACCATATTATTTAAATATGAAAAACAGTGGATGAGTTCACATATTAAATTTGTGTCAATATAAAATATGTATATATTTACTATCATAACTTTGAAGTTTTACGTAAATGCATTAAATTTAGAAAACAAAAAAAATATTCATATTTGCAATATTCCTTTATAATAATATATATGTATATGACAAGTTATTTAAATATTATATAAAAATGAATAACGAAAACAATTTGCATTACATGACACATTATTATAAAACGAATTGCATGGAAAATAAAATGAGAAAGAAAAGAGTTTTGCAATTTAAATAAATTAACGATAATATACATACATTATTTATAAAATAGCCACTTATCCTCTACTAAAAATGAGTGATTCAAGTTAAAACAATAAGAATATCATATTTCCAATTTTTCCCATGTCATAAATTTTTATCAACATTGTACTCATAAGTTTCTTTGTAATGGGTTGCACCCATTAAGATATAAATGGTAAATTTGAGAAATTCTAAACAATGTTATGAAAATTATAACTATTATCTTTGATACATATTTTGGATACATATGGAAAATGTCAAGAGTGGTTAAGTACATTCACTCCATACTTAGTTGAGGAAGCCTATGAATTCAAGGCCTTTATGAAGCATGCTTTTGAACGTAAAATACAAAATAGTGTATATTAAAAAACTCAATATTTTTGAGTTTCATGTTTTGAAAAACATATGATGGAATGTAAATCATTAATCCATGATCTATACTGCAGTCTGATCAAGTCCAAATCTTGTGTACATTGAGTAATTGTAAATAGGATTTTCTTATAGAGAATACACCTGTGGCACCGTCAAAATAACTATAATTGATGATTGTGTTCAATATGAGAATTAAATTATTCATTACAAATGAATTAAAGACTTTTTAAAATATAGATGAAGTATTTTTTCTTCCCATCAGGAAATTATTATTTTTAATTTGAATAGATCCCTTGTCAATTACAAAGAGATCTCAAATGATTGTCTTTGAAAAAATTATTTAAGATAGGGAGATATATTATAAAGTAATAGGAGCCACACTTTTTTATGGATAACCATTTTAATTTAAATATGCCTCGTAATAGTGATATTTACGATGGGTCTTTTTGTGGAAGATATAAATATGATTTCAATCAAATGATGGATATGTATAACATATTTATAATTCAAAAAATTAAATAATATATCCAATTTTTGATGGATTAAGAATAAGGGGTATTAAAGTTTAAAAGGATGCTGAGAATGTGGTGCAAAATATGACAGGTTAATGGGTGAGAACTTATAGAGAAGAAAAATACATAAAATGAATCGTATGACAAATGTTGGATTAAATCTAGTGAGGTAATATTATAAGTGTATATATGAATAACATCATTTAAGTATGATTACCAAATAATTGTTATAATGGATAAAATATTAATGTGATTGAAGGATGATATGAAGCCACTAAATCATACCTTGTACCATTAGATTTACAATATATTGTATAGTGATTGTTTGTTTAAAAAATTATATTCGAAACATACTAGTAAAAGAGTTTAATATTTTATTATTGTTTAATAAAAATAAAAGATTAATATTTATTTGATAAATTTATTTGGAATTTTTTTAACAACTTATAGACTCATACTCAATGAATATTTATTATATTTCAAAATATTATTTTTCATATTTTTCAAATCACAAATAAAATATTGATATTTATTTGTGTATCAATTTTATTTTTGAAATTAAATTTAGCATTATTCTATTTATACTAAGATGTTAATTTAAATGAAAAAAATAATTTATTAGATAACAAACTTACATTTCACAGTACTTAATATTATACTAGTTAAAAGCAATAATAATGATGATGGAATACTCTCTCCCCCTCTCCCCATATACATAAACATGGTATTAAATTAATAAAAGAATAATAATCAAATTATTTTAATCAAATTTCAACATTTGTAATATAAAAAATGATGATACCAAAAATCTAGATTCATTCGGGTAAAATATGTCCATGTTCAATGAAATTTTGGTTTATAAAGAAAGATTAAAAGAATATAAAAAAATCTAAATAAAATATATAATTTGATACTTCATTTTACAAATGATCAAACATTTATTTAATTTTTTATCGAAACAAAGATTATATAATAATACACTTGCATAACAATAAAATATCAAAACAAAATTAATTTTACAAAATATGTTGTAAAAAAAATTATATACCATTGAAATCCCAACTAAATACTATGTTATTAAAAAATACCCTAAATACATATCCTAAAACAGTTTTTTCCATTATTCTTTACAAGTTCAACCATTATCCTAGATTTTAGAAAAGATTCCATTATTCTTGACAAGTTCAACCATTATCATAGAATTTAGAAAAGAAGTTAAATTTCATAGTGATTAGCATGAAGATTTTGAAAATTAATGGATGTTTAGGAGGCGTACACCTAATTAACAAATTAGTCATTAGATTCTACCTTTCTATAATTTTGTATAAATGTTCTTTTAGAGTTCTATTAACCATAAATGTATTGTGTATAATCCTAATGAAATACACTAAGTATTTTGAGTTTTATTTTTTATAATTTATTATTTAATTAAAATATACAATTGTTAATGGTTTTGTTTCTAAAAATATGATTTTGGCTAGAATGTCTTATAAGTAACTTATTTCTATTGGAACATATTAATATATCAATTAAAAAAGGAAGATTAAGTATAAATAAGGTTATAATAAAAATGTGGTTAATTTGTATTTAGATTTATATATCACTGTCCAAAAAAACATAGTTCTATCACAACGTTACAAAGATAAATCTTGATAAATATGATTATATAATAAGAGGTTTCAAAATAACATATCAGAACATATCGAGAAATTCTGAAAATCAAGTTACATAATAAATAAAACTAAAGGGTAGTGGTTGTAAATCGTCCATGGGAAGAAAAGCAATCGAAGAAGAGGGGTTTCCTAATGGTCGATCCAAAGCAACCCATCTATCATGAGAACTACCCAATGGAACCGAAGAACCATAATACTCTACCTAGGTGTCAAAGGATTACCAATACCATTTTTTACACAACCTTGGATTAGATAAGACCTACAAGAAAACCTTGCAAATTTGTTTCTACATAAATACAGCCTCTATCTGCACTAGAAGTAAAATGGATGACAAATGATTACTTGAGCATCTCTACCACCATCTCCATGCCAGTGAATGAGACGTTTATGGTGGAATATCTTGAGTTACACTAGTGCATGGTGACACATGGTGTCACCTAAAAATTGAGGAGCCTCTATACGTTTTGAAAATTTAAAGCCATTTTCTTAGTCATTGCTTGGATTTGTAAATGTGTAAATATGAGAACAATTAATTTATTCTTAATTTAAAATTATTGAGAAATAGAGTCAATATTAAATATGTAACATTTATATATATTTTTTAAAAAAATTATATATTTATAATTACAAATAAATTTTAAATAAAAATTATATATGTCAAATATTAAGAAATGAAAAAATTCAAGAAAAAAATATTTTTTCTAATGAACAAGTTCTTATTTAAAAATTAAAAAAATTATGTAACTATTGGAAGACATCTCAAACCTATTAGAATGTTCATGATATATGTTTAAACGTGACAGGTCTAAAACATGCATGGCACATAGGAAGAGACACCACATTATGAATCTGTCCCTGAGTGCTATACCCTTGCAGAGAAAATATCAAATAAAATAAGTATTCGAGTTTTATCATAATATGTCATATCTTTTTGAGACATGCAGTCCAAATCCAAAGATAAGAATATAAATTTCAGAGATTTTTAAAATTGCTGAGATATGAGGGAAAGGGACACATAATAGAATATAAAAAACTTAGAGAGTAGCTTTTGTAGGCAGGTTCTCATCGTGTTAAGATGGTAAAAAATCGCATGGAGCCTTCCACACACGTGTGATTTTCATTTGTAAATTTTGAACCAATATATCGGTACAAATAAGGATAGTAATTTAAAACGGGGTGGGGGTTCTAAATTTTAATCACAAGAACTTTCTGAATATTATAGTTCCATTTGTTTTACAAAATAATTTACCAAGTGAGTTTCTTGTGGTAGTGGCATGGTTCCGTCGCCATTCTTTTCACCATTAACTTAGTTATTAAAATTCACATTTATGTAACATAAAATTTAATATGAGTTTGTGAATGTGTAAAATAGAAAGCATATTAATTGCATTTAATTAATTTTTAATTTTTAATTTTTTAATAGTTATTAATAAGTTTGATTTTTAAAATAGACAAGATTTTTTATAATGTAAATATTTTATTTGAAAGTTGAAGAGTCTTTCTTCTTAAATTTTTAATTAGAGTTATCTTATGATAATTTTAATTTGATTAATATATTATAATAATTGTCTTAAATTTTTTTTTTTAAGATGATTTTCTTTAGAGGTCATTTCTCTACATTCAATTAAAAAAATATATATATTTACATATTGAAATATTAACCATCTAATGAAAAATATATATATTAAATTTATAATTAATTCCTCAATATTTTAAATCAAAATATATGAAATATAATACATTCCTTTTCTCTATTGTAAAATATTATAACTTGGTAAAGATAATTAATTAATAAACCACACATCAACATAAAAATCATTTTAAATATGTGATACGAAGACTCAAACATAAAGCCTAAGATTATAAAATAAAGACTCGTCTCTTTGCATACGTGGATTGATAGCTAGGGTGAAAGTCACTGGTGAACTGGCTGAACTGAAGAAAGCTTATACGGAGAAAGTAAGAGTTTATCATCCAGATGTGTGCTCTCATTCTGAGAGACAGGAGTCATTCAAAATGTTCCTTCTAGTGCAGAAAGCCTATGAAACTTTGTCTGATCCGATGCTAAGGATTGTTTATGATGACAACCTTCAGTCTAATATGGATTCTCAGATAACGCTCTTGGAGAATGATTGGGATGGCCTGGAAGCGGGAATGGGAGGCACAACTTGAAAGTCTGATGAGAAGGTCATGCTTACCAAAGGATATTGTCAACTGAGATCGAATGATCCTTTTTCTTGATATCTCAAAATTGGCAGGTCATAGGGATTGTTTTTTTTTTAATAAACTATTTATATTTTATTTTTTAAATTTTTACTAGATAAATGTATTCAGACGCGGTCGCTATTAAGGCATTTGTTTGAAACACAATATATATACTAATTATAAAGAATAGGACTATAAGAACTTCTTAATTGTTGATTTGATGGTGGATTTTATTTATTATTATTTTTTAATTATAATAATTAATAAATTATTTAAAATTATTTTTTACATATTAAAGAAATATTGAAAATATATATTTACTATAATTATTTAATAAATTTTAATAATTTAATTAAAATTTTAACTTTCATTTAATTTAGTCTTCTGAAAAAAAGATTTTATGTGATATTAAAAATATAAATACCAACATACAACTATTAAGTTTAAGCCATATTTCCCTTTCACTTTCAAAGTAAATATAATTTATATATTATATTCAAATTACAATTTCTAACCATCATTTGTTAAAGGGAAGTCCTCTATAATCTTATGCAATTTATTTTAGATTTTTTTTTAAAATAAAATGATCACTACTTGATTACCATAAAAATTTCCCCTAAATTAATGTCCATCAATATATGATAAAATTGATTGTTTGAAAATGGACGCTATAAAAACTTTAATATTGCTAAATATAAAATCAAGAGACTCAGACTCAGCATTTCGTTTAGCTTCCATTTTTAGTTTAGCTTTCCTTTTAGATGAAGTTATGTACGGTTGAGATTATATTTATATACTATATATTATGGATTATCTTTCAAGCATAGATTTTGATGAAAGTAATGTTAGCTTAAGTCTTACACAACATTTCTGGTTGATAATGCAAACTGTGACACTTTGCTTATAAAGTTGCATTATAAATAAAAATTATATTACAACTATTTTGGTTTAATACAATGACTTATGCTGATTACAATGAAGTTAGTTATTTCTTCTACCTAAGCATGTGGCAAGCAATTATTGTTTCTCTTATAGCTGAAGCAATTTTTGCTTGCTTTTCAATTAAAATCCACATGTTCTTTTTTTTTAATTGAAAATTTGATCCATAACTAAAAAAAATTGAAGCAATTTTTGCTTGCTTTTTATTCAAAAATCCACATGTTCATTTTTTTTTATAAATTTTTGTCCATAACAAATAAAATTTGGCTTAAATTTAATTAGTCATGCTTAATTATTCATGTTTTACAAGAACTTCTTAATCAGTCAGTGGATGTGAAATTTATGTCCTGGATTTTTACTTTTCGAAGTACATTTTGAATTGTAAAATCCTCCATCAAAATATTTCAATTTTGAGAATATTTATGGACGAAATGCCATATACTAGTAAATAAAATGAATACTTTCCTTATGATCATGAATTCAAGTGCATAAGATGGAAGATTAGTGAAGACTTACAAGATCATTTGGGCTATTTTGTTTCAAAATTCAAAATTTCTAATATCTAATCTAGTCTTTGGTCATTCTAAAACTAGAAGAGCCTACTTTGATGAATTTATGAGGTTGGCTTATATTCTTTGCTATATAGTCAAATTAGTATAACTTCACCTTTTAGGCATAACTTGATTTGTTTTGTGGAGTTAGAGAGGATCCACCTTTATAATGGATATTTGACAGATTATTAAAGCTTGGATTCAACCCTTGAATGCTACAAATTCATTATAAAATTAGTTGCATCTATAGACTTTACCAATAACACCAAGCTTACCGTAAGCGACATTGAAGTTATCTATTTTTCCCATCCATGGTGATGTTAAAATATTATTATTTTGACTCCCTACAACCACCTACTGACCATGATAGTTGTTGTAATTAAATTGAAATTTTTTCAAATTTAAAATTTTGTCTATTGTTTAGATTTGGGTAGTAAAAGGATGAGTTAGGTGAGTTTTGTCATAAAGGCAAACAAAAAAAGAAAGAAGATGTATTGAAGAAGACAACATTCAACATATCTACAAAGAAGAGGAATGAGAGTAGCAGAAAACATTTCAACACAATAGTCCATTGTAAAGGGAATATATAGAGAAAACAAGGTCCAAGCAAAAGTAGCCTATACTAGTCCAGAGCATCCTACAATAGCCAGTAGCAAGGAGAGAAGTAGCTAGCAATAGCATGTAGGAACCTATGGCAAAGGGAGAAACATAACAGAAATAAGGAGAGAATTAGAATAGCCCATATTAGCCTATAGTAGTAGCCTATAATAGCCTATAGTAGCTTGTAGTAGCCTACAATATACCCTAGCAAAGGAAAAATAGAGTAGCCCATAGAAAGGAGATAGAGGAGAGTGATATGTTGATATCATTTAGATAAGAAGAAATAATTATCATAGGCTTTTATATACAGCTATAGCTATGATTGTAGAAGAAAATTTTGAGATTTAAGTATATGCAAGCTTTAGTGTTTACTTATCCATTCTCTCTCCTCCCTTGTGTCTATCTGTTGGTGGTTATTTGCTTCCCACTTGGACCTATATATTTTTGATAATTTCTTCCCATATAGTGAATAGAGTTGTAGCATTTTTATTTTTATATTTTTATTTATTTTTTTTCTAACAACTAGTATTAGAGCTATTGGTGAATGGTAGCTAGGTTGTGAGTGAATTCAGACATGGCAACAAGATGTTCAGGGTCTTGGAAGCATCCCCCCATGTTTGATAGGAAAAATTATGATGTGTGGAGCATCAAGATGAAGACAATATTAAAATCTCAAGAGCTCTGGGAGTTAGTTAAAGATGGCTACAATGAGGTTATAGACATAGTAGCTTTGAATTCCTTAACTCAAGCACAAAAGAATGTGTTAAACGTGAATAGGATGAAAGATGCCAAAGCACTTGCTAAATACAAATAGCTTTGGCCAACTCAATATTTGTTAGGATACCAGTAGCTATCCATTCCAAAAAAGCATGTGATATCTTGAAAAATGCATATCAAGGGAGTGACAAAGTGAAACTTGTTAAGTTACAACTCTTAAGAAGGGACTTTGATACCCTACAAATGAAGTATATTGAGTCAATCAATTACTTCTTCACAAAAATAATGAACATATTAAATCAAAAGAAGACATGTGGTGATACTATTGAATACCATAATATCATTGAGAAAGTGTTGAGGAGCCTTCCAATTAAATTTGACCCTATAGTAGTTGTTATTGAAAAATCAAAGGATTTGAGGCAAATGATGATTGATGAGATAATGGGTTCCTTGCAAACCCATATAAAAATGTTGAGTAGGTCAACCACCTCCTCCCATGAGAAAGCATTCAAGACTCATGTCAATTTGAAAGGAAGGGGGAGAGGATCAAATAATAAAGGAAGAGGAAGAACTTTCAACAGTCAAAAAGGTGAAAGAGATAGCCATCAAGAACCACATGGAAGAGGAAGTGGAAGAATCAGCAACACTTCTAGAGGTGGATCTACACAAAGGTATGATAAGTCTAGCATGCAATGTTATTATTACAAGAGGTATGAACATTATACCAGTCAGTGTAGAAAGGAGTATGACATGAATAGATAAAATTCTAATTTCATTCATATACAAGAGGCTAAACCAAATAGGAATGAGAAAGGAAGAAGATTGTTTAGAACATGTAACATTTTTGAGCAAAGTGGCAAAGAAACATGGTATTTACATAGTGGTTGTAGTAATCACATGAGTGGGAATAAAGATATGTTCAACCAAATAGTTGAGAAAATAAAATAAGGGATGAATATGGGAAATAATGATAAAGTTCATGTCATGGGTAAGGGAAGCATTTCAATATGTGTAAAAGATGGTGACAAAAGGCAAATTCATGATGTTTCCTATGTACCTGGGTTGAAACACAACCTTATAAGCATTGAGTAGCTTGTATAAAAGGGATACAAGATCATATTTTAGAATTGTGAGTCATCATATTTGATAAGAAGTGGCTTCAATAAGAAGACAACAATAGTCAAGATGACAAGCAATCAGATGTGTCTATTAAAAATGAAAAGTGAGCTCATAGCAGCGTTCAAAATAATGATAGTAGATGAACCTACTCTTTGGCATCTTAGGTACGATCATTTGAGATTTAAAGAGCTGAATCTTCTTCATAAGAAACACATTGTGAAGGGGTTTTCCCTTATAGAATAGCAAAAAAAGGTGTGTGAAAGATGCATATTGGGGATGCAACACAGGAGTACATTTCCCATAGGTAAGGCAGGGAGAGCTAGAGATACATTAGAGTTGATCCACTTAGACTTGTGTAGTCCAATGAAGACTCCCTCCCTATCCAAAAATGTCTATTTGATGACATTCATAGATGATTATAGAAAAAATATATGGGTGTACTTCTTGAGGAACAAATCAAAAGCATTTGAGACCTTCAAGCATTTTAAGGCCATGGTGGAGAAGTAATGTGGCCACTACATCAAGATTTTGAGGATGGATAGATGGGGAGAGTATACGTCTAATGAGTTCATATATTTTTGAAAGGATCATGGAATAAAGAAGAAATTTATAGCCAGGTATACACCATAGCAAAATTGTGTGGCTGAGAGAAAGAATAACACCATCTAAAAGATGGCAAGGAGCATGCTAAAGGTAAAAGGGTTGCCTAATAATTTTTTGGCTGAGGTTGTAGCAAATGTCATGTCCTTGTTAAACATTTGTCCAATGAAGAGTTTAAGCGATGTGATCCCTCAAGAAGCATGGACCAATATGAAGCCAAGTGTAAACCACCTTAGAGGGTTTATTGTGTGGCATATGCACATGTCCCCGAGCCAAGAAGGAACAAATAGGATGACAAAGGTGAGAAATGCATATTCATAGGATATAGTGACCAATCAAAGGCATATGAGTTGTATAATTCCATCAACAAAGATCTCATAATAATTTGGGATGTTCAATTCATTGAGGATGAAGCTTAGGAAGAGGGACAAGGAGAAGAGCATCTAGAAACAAGGGCTAGTGTACCCTTTATTAAATCTAAAATAGAAGGTGGTAAAACCACCAATGCACCAACATGAACACCTATTTATCAAAGGGATGATACATCGAGTAGCAGTAGCCATTAAGTAGGTCAAGGATGTTGACTCATGAACAACTCCATTGAAGAATTTAAAATAACCATGAAAAATTAGTTTGAAATGACTGATTTGGGCTTCTTAAAGTACTTTCTTAAGATAGAAGTCAAGAAAATAGATGAAGGCATATTCATATTCTAATCAAAGTATGCAAAAGAGATATTAGAGAGGTTTAAGATGCTGGATAACAAGCTATTTACTCTAGCTATGACAAGCCTTAAGTTGTGCAAAGATGATTGTAGCAGTAATGTAGAACCCACACTCTATAAGAGACTAGTGAGAAGTCTAATGTATTTGATTGCAACAAGGTTGAATAGCATGTATGCAGTCAACCTTATATAAAGATTCATGGAGATTCCAAATGAAACACATTACCAAGAACAAAAGGAGATATTGAGGTATGTGAATAGAATTAGAGATTATGGTGTTTTATATGTAGCAGGAACTAAGTTTTAGCTTGTTGGTTACACAAATAGTGATTGGGCAGGTAGCCTTGATGAATAAAAGAGTGCCTCTGAGTATGTATTTCATCTGGGGTCAAGATCAATATCTTGGGCTTCAAAGAAATAATCGATAGTGTCACTTTCTATAGTAGAAGCAAAGTATATAGTAACCAACACAACAACATGTCAAGCTATATAGCTGAGAAGGATACTTTATAGTTTACATGAGGAGTAACAAGGAGATTATATAGTCTATTATGATAATGTATCATCCATAGCATTGTCAAAGAACCCCATATTTCATGATAGTAGCAAACACCTTACAATCAGGTATCACTTTATTCTTGAGTTAGTTGAAAATCTTATCCTAGAGCTTAGCTTTTGTAAGTTTGATTAGTAGTTAGTTGATATTTTGACTAAGATATTGCCTATGGACACTTTCATTCACCTAAGAGAAATGTTAGGGGTCATAAATATAGTATAATTAGGCATACATAGTGTTTTATTGTAGCTCCAGAGTCTTGCAACAAAGCTACGAACTTGAGTAATGAAGCTTCACACATACATAAAAAAGGATGCAAAAGCATTTGTCAAGTTAAAAAGAAGTTATAAGGAGGTTTTGGATACTAAAAAGAGTCTAATTAACCATGGTAGGAATGTTAAAAATAAGGGGAAATGTTAGAATATTATTAGTTTGACTTCCTATATCCACCTACCAACCATGACAGTTGCTATCATTAAATGCAATTTTTTTTCAAATTTGAAATTGTCTCTACCGTTTAAATTTTGGTAGCAAAAGGATGTGTTAGGTGAGTTTTTTCATAAAGGCAAAATATAAAATAAATAAAATGTATTGAAGAAGACAACATTCAATTCAACTACAAAGAAGAGGAATATGAGTGGAAAAAAACATTCTAGCACATCATCCTATTGTAGAGGGAATATACAGAGCAAAAAAAGTGCAAGCAGTAGTATCTTGTAACATCTTGGAGGACCCTAAAATAGCGAGTATCAAGGAGAGAAGCAACCAACAACAGCTTGTAGGAACCCATGGCAAAGAGAGAGATAGAGCAGTATCAAGGAGACAAATAGGGCAGCCTATAACAACCTACAGTAGTAGTCTATAGTAACCTATGGCAGCTTGTAGCAACCTACAACAACACATATCAAAGGGAAAATAGAGTAGCCCATAGAAAGGAGGCAAAGTAGAGCTATATGTTGATATCAATTAGACAATAACAAGGAAATATCAGAGGTTTGTATATATCATTGTAGCTATGATTATAGAAAAAAATTTAAGATTTAAATATATGCAATTTTTAGTATTTACTTATCCATTTTCTCTCCTCCCTTATTTCCATCTATTGATGGTTATTTACTACCCACCTGGTCCTGTATATTTTTGTTAACTTCTTCCCATACATCCAATAGTGTTGTAGCATTTTTTTCTAAGTGATGACCATTGTTTACACACCTTCACACTTACAAAAATTTGATGTCACTAATAATGTCACAAGCAATTTAAGGCATCAAAATAATTAGCACCATTTAATATTTTGCATCTGAAAAAGTGCTTCGATTTCAACGTCATCCTCCTAATAGATCTCCACGATCACCCCTTCACTCACCAATCACATATAATTTTATCTCACTCAAAGAAATTAATTTAACTCACTTTAGTTTTATCTCCAAAATTCCATACTTTTAATGATCACTAATTTTTATGTATGGATTTACTTTTAATTATTCGTAATTTTGATGGCTGATTTTTATTTTTATTTTGTTATTTCAAAATATTTTATTAAATATTTTTTAATGGTATTTTAAAATATTTTCTGATCATTGATGAATAAAAAATATGAAAATATCTCAAAAACATGGTGAGAATACAATATTTTATAAATATTTTAAAATAGATAAATAAACAAATCTTTACAAATTATTGATTGTTTTTATTGATTTAAAAAACTTAAAATTTGATTATGAATTAGTTTACATATATATAAAGAGTACTCACAGTAATATCAAAGAGGAAAATTCAATGCATATGAATTTTCTCTTTCTCACAATTGTCATTCATAATTATTATTAAATTAAAATAAATTACTCAAAAATTTATAGAAGAATAAACAAATGGGATTCTCAATTTCCATTAAAAATGAATGTAATAATTATTTTATAAATAATGATGCTACAAATTTAATTGCAAATGATTAATATTATATCAAAATAATTTTATACGGATTTTATTGCTATTGAACTAATTTGATAGTGGACACTTTTAGTGCATCATTATATCTATGTTATTTTTTTGACTTGAACTTTTCACTTTTAATAGACCAATTTTTCATCAGTTTTTTTCATTTTGCATACATATATAAGTAAAAACTCATGTATGCTTCTACTCCTTTATTGTAACATTTCCAATCTTTTAAACTCTTTTTTTGATACATTTTAGGTCTTTATTTGTTATATTTTTCTTATCTCTATATTACACTATTCTTGTGACATTGTTTTAGTATGCTATATAAGTGTGCTTAACATTAACATACTTTCATGAAAGTAACTAGTAAATTTCGTCACTCTAGAGATGGACTCGCACCCTTTTTCAATTGTTTATTTTATAATCTTTATCAATTAGAATTGCATGTCTGTCGGATTTGTCTATGTTACATGTACAATACGGTCAGTTCTTACATATGTTTTCCTTTAAATTTGTTTTATCTATGGAAAGAGTGGATTTTGTCATATTTCTAAATAAGTAATTATTTTTTCTATGTATAATGATGAAAGCATGAAAAAATTGCACAATTTTGAAATCAAATAAAAATCACATGCCACATATCTAAAATTTTAGATCTAAGGAAAAAATTGCATTTTCTGATTTAAAATAAAATTCTATAAAATATATATTTTTAAATATTTTTTAAAACTTTATTTTTCATGACATCCTAATGTGTGTCATAGTTCCAAGGTTTGATTTCTTAAATTTTTGTCATATCTAATGTAACGTCTATGATACAAATGAAAGCAAAGAAGATTTGTCTGAAGGTAGAGTATCTATAGTCCATTGTAGACAATTAAATAAATGCCTCTATGTTCTATTATGCAGGGTTCCCTAGATTATTACCATCTTTGGTGTCCCTCTTAGGGTGTTGGATATGAGGCTTGTGAAAAACACCACTCAGGGATTAGGTAGTGAAGTTTATCTTTGTGTTTTAAAAATTCTTCACCTAATCATAATAATAGAAGTGGTGTTAGGTTTTATTGTCCATTTTAAACCATTGGTATGATGATAGCACAACCACAACAAAAATAACCTTAACTGATACTTACAATTTATCTATCTAAATAAAAATAATTAGAAAAAAAAGGCAACCAATAAAAATCAGTGGAAGCTAGTACATAATGCTACTGATCCTATTATGGTGTTGGCTTAAATGATAAGTAAAATGATCATCTATAATTACCATTTACTTTAATTCAATTAATCATATAATAACCATGATATGTTTTTATATGTGTCTCATATGCTTTATATTTCATTTTTCAAAATACTTTATTTTTTAAATTATTTTTTTATTAAAACAATTTATCTACTTATTTTTTAATTATCTAAAGTCACTTGAGATGCTACATCCATTTGTAAGATAGATATGATGTCATATTTTAAAGTGTAATATCATTCAACTCATTTTTACATGATTCAACTTATTGTGACATAATGGCTTCTACAAGATTTTGACATTGAGATCGATCGATCAATGTTTTGAATATCTTGCAAAGATTTGCTAGATAACCATTATTTTTCTTTATTTACTGTTTGATATTATCGTAACTTATGTAAAGTGTAATATTATTTAGTGTTGACTTATTTCACAATGCTAATAGGCGTTGGAAAAACAAAAAAAGCCCGTCATTTTGCATCTAATCCCCTAGGCATTTTGGATTGTGGAGATGAATACAGTGATATTTTTTTTAATGTAGAAATGTTAAAGTTTGTTCGATGTGTTATTAATTCAAATTATTGTTGTTATTTATGATATTTTTAAAAATTATAATTTATATGAATTTTTTATCGATGAGAAAAATATAAATAACTTGTGCTACTTATTTAATGGGATAGTAAGACCCATTTTTTTGATATCTCAATATATATATGATATAGATTGGGCATGGAATTATTATCACATGAGTTAAGTTTGAATCAGTGTCTTTGAGTAAATGTGGGAAGCATGTTTTGTTTGTTTTAATTTTTTTATTAGTAGTGATGATATTTTTTTATTTCTTTAATCAATATGTTTTTTCATTGCATAAAAATTTGTATAGATCTACAAGGTCATGGTTTCATTCTTTTCAAAGCCATTTATTGATGGCTCCCATTTTTATACTATTGTGATGTCCTTTGATGATATGAAATAATTGGCTTCCTGTGAATAGATCTTTGTCAATGGATTATCCCTCTTCTTATAATTTAAAAAAAAGGGTTATGAATTTGAAACATTACATCTTGTTTTGATAGCAAAAGACTAGAGATCTGACATACAATCAATGTCAAGTATGTTGATCTCGAGCAAGTCTATATTCTTGAATTTGAGGAAAATATTTTTTTGGTCTTAGTTTTCTTGTTAACACTCTTATCTAATTTAATTAATCAATATGTTTGTTATTCTTTAAAAAATTGTATGGGCCTTCAGAGTCATGATTTTTTTCTTTCCATAGCCATATTTTGTATGTTACAGGCATACATATATCTTTTAAAATAAAGAATTGGTTGTCTTTTATAGTATTATTTTTTTTGACATGATTCAACCAATTTCATATTGTAAGCAAATATTTGAGAATGGCAAACAACACATCTTGGGATTTATGTAAAACTAAGTTATGGATTCTACTTATAGCATTTTTTTTATAACTCAATGCGCATATATGATTTGGTATTTTGTAATTAATACATTTCTTCTTATCATTAGCTTATGTTTTACAATAGTGTGATTTCTTTTTTGCTAAAGATCTTATTTGTATTTAGATGGTAAGATTTGTCCTCTAAATAACATAAAGTAAAGGTTGTGTTTGTAATTTTTTATAGTACTATGTTGGTTGATGACAATGAATCATTGGTTTCATATAAAAAAAAATATTCATCAACATTTTTAATTCCCATATTTGAGTTTATGTAAAAATAGGTTATGGATTTGAAATGTTGCTTTGCTTTAATAACATAATATGCATAGATCAAATATTGAGAATGTAGCCATTGTTAGGGTAATTAAGCTTGAATCAATGTCTTTATGTGAATATGGTCAGACTTTTATATTTTTATATTTTATATTTTTGAACATTAATATTATTATTTTTTATATGCTTTTTTTCCTCGTAAACCTTTGTATAGTTCTATAGGGTTATTATTTCAATCTTACAAAAACATCATTTTATCATTAGAAGAGGTTTCATAGGTAAATACATGGGTATATTGTAGCTATCTTTACAATAAAATTAATTTAAGATATGTCATTTGAATAAAAAATAATTGGTTGCATGTTCATTGTTATTATAGTATTATGTTATTTGATGGCATGGAATCTTTAGCTTTTATAAACAAAGATTTATCAATGTTTTTTTGTATTGACTTGATTAAAAAATGATTGGTTGATAATTATAAAGTATCATATAATTATATTACATATACTATTTTATAATTTATAGTGATGTAAAATTTTAATTTTAATATAGATACATCCAATATTGCTTACATCGAGATTTTATTGAATTGGAAACTCACATGACTGAAACAATCCAAGGTCATAGTCTATTATGAATTTTGTAAATAAATTGTATTTGAAGTACTCATATTATTTAAATATGATTAATTATGGATAAGTTTACATATTAAATTTGTAATGTAAAACATGTGTATCTATGTTAATATAACTTTGAAGCTTTACGGAAATGCATTAATTTTTTTTTAAATCTATTTAAATTTTGAATTTATTTTTATAACAATATATTTGTGTATAATAAGTTTTTAAACTATTATATAATAATAAATCATCTAAACAATTCTTATTGCTTTAATATGTTATTACAAAATAAATTATATGAAAAATAAAAGTATAAATAAATAATTTTAAACAAATTAATATTGATAATATATATACATCATTTACAAAATAGCCATTTCTTCTCTACTAAAAGGTTGATAATGATTCAAAATGAAACTAATAATTATAATACCTTTTTTCCATGTTGACATCAAAGGTTTTTGTCAACATTATATGCATAAGCTTCCATCTAGTGGGTTACACCCATTAAGATACAGATACAAAATTCAATAAATTTTAAACAATGTTATCAAAATTATAAACATTATCTTTGACATGTAACTTGCATACGTATAGAACATGCTAAGAGTGGTTAAGTACATTTCCTCATTTTTTATTGAGGAAGTTAATGTGTTCTAGGTCCTTATAGAGCGAATTTTTTGAATGTAAAATACAAGATATTGTATATTAAAAGACATAACTTTGTTGAGTTCCATGTTTTGAACAACACATTCATTGTGGATTGTGGAACGTAAAGCAATAATCCAAGATATAATGTGGTCTGATCTAGTCCAAATCTTGTGTACATTGGATAATGGTAAATACGATTTTCTTATAGAGATTCCACCTGTGGGATCCTTGAAATAACAATAAGAGATGATGGAGTTTAAAATGAGAATCAAATTATACATTCCACATCGGTAAAAGACATTTATAGATGCAAGTAAAGCATTTTTCCTTCCCAATATAAGTTATCGGGAAAATGTTTTTTTTTCTCTACTTTAGATAGATCTCAGATGATTGTTTTTGAAGAAAAAAAACCGAAGACGGATATATAATGTAAGGGAGCCATACTTTTTTCTTATGGATAACCATTTTAATTAAAATATGTAACTTAATAGTTATATTTAAGATGGGTCTTTTTTTTTTTTGGCAAGATATAAATATCAATTCAATCAAATGATGGATATATATAAATATTTATAATATCAACAATTAAATAATATATTCAATTATTCATGGGTTGGGAATAAGGGAGCATTTAACTTTAAACGGATATTGAGAATGTGGTGCAAAATGTGATGGGTGGGGTGTAGTGGTAGAGCTGGGGCCTATCACCCAGCCGTCCTAGATTTGAGTCCTGTTTTTTGTCAGTCGTTTTCTAGCATTCAAAATGTATCATACAAAAAAAAATGTAACAGATAAATAGTGGGAATATATTGGGAAGGAAAAAATGTATACAAGAAGCCATATGACAAATGTATATGTACAAATAAATGCTAAAATGTCAAATGAAATAATGTCATAGATTGATATGAATAACATAATCAAAACTTGGTCATCAAATAATAATAAGGAAAGAAAAAATAGATAGAAAAAATTGTGTGACGTATGTTTGTGTAAAAATAAATAATGGAAACTCAAATAAAACAATATCATAAGTTGATATGAATAACATAATCTAAGTATGATCACCAAATAGTAATTACAAAGCATAAAATATTAAAGTCCCTGAACGAGGATATGAATCCAATAAAGCATACCTTGCACCAGCAGAACAAAGATAGTTAATACCAAAGTGAATCAAATGATAATTAATAAATCATTGGAAAATCATAAGTGATGTAATCTTGTCTAATGATTGTTTGTTTTAATAAATTTATATTCCAACCAGAATTTAATATTTTTTTAATAAAAATTAAAGACTAATATGTATTTGAAATTGTTTTGGAATTTAAAGAGTTAGATATTTTATGATTATTTATTATGATTGGAATATTAATATTTATTTTAAAATATTATTTTTTATATTTTTCAAAGTATAATAGAAGATTGATGTTTAATTGTATATTAATATTATTTTTGAAATTAAATTTAGTA
Organism: Torreya grandis; assembly: GCA_037957365.1. Taxonomy (NCBI): domain Eukaryota; kingdom Viridiplantae; phylum Streptophyta; class Pinopsida; order Cupressales; family Taxaceae; genus Torreya; species Torreya grandis. Next base: position 355,206 of record JARHVA010006476.1, on the reverse strand, counting down.
TTATTCTACTTATACTAAGATATTAATATAAATGATAAAAATAATTAATTAGATAATTAAAATCACATTTCATAATAAGTGGATTTTAGTAATTGTAATATTAGAATGTAATATCATATTAATTAAAATTAATAATAATAAGATTAATATTAATATCTAATATCACGATAATTAAATCGAATAATAAACATATTAAAATATGGTATTAAACTAATTAATCAATAATATAAGAGAATTATTTGAATCCTATTTGGATATTTGTAATTAAAAAAATGGTGATACTAGAATTCTAGACTTATCAGAATGTGTCCATGTTCAATGAAATTTTGGTTTATAAAGAAAGAGTCGAAGAATATATAGGAAAACTTAAATAGAATATATAATTTGATACCATTTCATTTTACAAGAGGTTAAGCATCTAGACTTAGATCATTATAGTGACACTCTTACATTACAATAGATTATCAAGATAAAACTAATCTTACATAATATGTTATGATAAATATTATACACCATTGAAGTTCCAAATAAGTATTAAGTTATTAAAAAAATTAATCTTAAACATATGTTCTAAAACATTTTTTTTCTTTGTTCCTTACAAGTTCAACCATTTTACTAGAGTTTAGAAAATATGTTCAATTTCAAAAAGATTATCATGAAGATTCAAAATACCAAAGGAGGTTTTGGAGCTATAAACCTAACTAACAAATTAGTTAGACTAGATTCTACCTTTCTTCTATTTTATAAAATTTTTTAATTTAGAGTTCTGTTAACCATAAATGTATCGGGTATAATCTTAGTGAGCTATTTTAGGAATTCTTAATTTTTATTTATTATAATTTATTAATTATATAATGTATATAATTATTTTGTTTATAAAAATATAATCATGACTAAATTTTTTTTGAGCAATTTATTTTTATTGGAACATATCGATATATCAGTTAAGAAAAGAAGATGAATTACAAATAAAAGTTACAATAAAAATATGGATAATTGGTATTCATAATTAAATATCGTAACCAAAAAAAAACATAATTATACCATATCGTTCTAAACACAAAACCCGAGTAACCTGATATATAAGAAGAGGTGTGTTTTATTTCTATCTTAGTGTTTCATCTCAGTTTGAGACATGCAATCCAAGTCCAAGTATAAGAAGTCAAATATCATATATTTTAAATTATATGAGATATGATGAAAAGGGACTCATAATATAACATAAAAAACCTAGAAAGTAGTTTTGTAAGTAGTGACCTGAAGGTCGTCACCTTGGTTGGATGTTAAAAAACCACATGGAACCATATACATGTAATTTTCATTTTTATAGTTTGAACCAGTATATTGGTACAAATAAGGATAGTAATTTATAGGGGTTCCAACAATAATAATTTGGGATTTCATTTGTTTTACAAAACAATTTACGAAACATTTGCTTTAGAAAACAATTTACCAAGTGAGTTCCTCATGGCAGTGGCATGGTTCCATTGCCATCCTTTCCACCATGAAGTTGGTTATTAAAGGCCACATTTATGCAACATAAAATCTAATATGAGCATTTGGATGCTTAAAATGTAGTGCATATTAATTATATTTTATTTAATATTTTATTTTTAATAGTCATTATAGAGTTTAATTTATAGATTAAACATGATTTATTATGGTGTAAATGTCTTTTTTAACATTCAAGAGGATTTTCCTTTTAGATTTTTAATAACTCAAAATATTTTGTAATATTTTTAAAAAATTTAATTTGATTAATATATTATATTAATTGTATTAAAAGAATTATTTTTTTATAAAATGTTTCTCTTGTAGGTCATCTCTCTGTTCTCAAATAAAAAATTACATACATTTGCATATTGAAATATTGATTACCTTTTTAAAAAAAAAAAAACAAAAAAAAATAAAAAATATTAAATATCTAATTAACTCATCAATATTTAAACATAAAACATATGTGAAATATAATCTTCTTTTTCTATATTTCAAAATGTTGTAACTTTATGACAATGATGATTTACTAAATGATGCACCAACATACAAATCCCTTTAAATATATGATATAGAGAGTCAAAATACAGAACCAAAATTACGAGATTTTATATCGAAATAATCAAAATAATAATAAGAAAATGATAGTAAAAAAAAATTCATCTTAATAAATAGCTTCTTGAAAAAACTGTGTTTATTTTATTTATTTCTATCCTCATCTTTAAAGATACGTTAGTATAATTAGTTCAGTATAGGATTTGAACCATTACTTGAACGGTTCAGATACAGCCACATATGAGTTGATTTCTCTCTTTATAAGGAGGTGATGCGAGTTTATCATCCAGATGTGTGCTCTCCTTCCTAGAGAGCAGAGTCATGCAAAATGTTCCTTCTAGTGCAAAGGTTTGTGTGTGATAACAACCTTCATTTTAATATGGATTCTCAGGTAACGCTCTTGCGGAGAATGAGTGGGATGGACGGAAAGTGACAATGGGAGGCACAACTCCAAAGCCTGAGGAGAAGGTCTATGTATGAGGGGCAGACATGGGGTGGTAGAATACGTTGTAAAAGAGAAGCAGCAAAAACTAACTGAATTTCTTGCAAGTTCGAACGAAATAATTATGTGAAATATTGTATACAGACTTATGATTTTCAATTTATTCTAGTGTTTTTTCTCTATTTCTGTCATATGTTTTAGAAAACTCTTTGTCTCATGTATTTTATTTTTCAAAACTTTGTATTCATTTTCGTATAGGTATTTCATCTACTGACAACACATATTGTGGATTACAACATTGTTTCCAAGATTGCTCATTGTGTGTATATTACATATATAAATTAATTACTAGGGCGAGCTGGTTTTAGACCATCGGCGGGGCTGTTTACACGAGCAGGCTTACGAAAGAATATTGTCAACTGAGATCGAATGATTTATTTTACAAATTATTTATGGATTTCTTTTACGTAGATGCATAGACACGCGGTTGCTAGTAAGGCATTTGTTTTAAACACAGTATATTAATTATAAAGAATAGGATTATCAGAACTTTCCAATTGTTGACTTCTTCACAAGGCTAAAATTTGACAGTTGCCCTTATCTATCATGGTTTTTTTAAATGAGGTTATTTATTTAAGATTGTCTTTCAAATGTTCCGATTAATATAAATCTATTTTTAATATTTGGGATGGAATATAATCCTAATTATAATGGAAGGATCGTGATTCCCATTCAACTACTTAAAAAAGGTCCAGTCCAAAACAAAAAAAAAAAAAAAGAAAAAACAAAGCAGTTTCTGTTTTTAATTGGTGTGAACTGGACCAAAAATTAGCTTGGACTTGTGGAGAAAGAGGTCTAAGGCTTCCTCAACTGATTTCAATTGTATCGCGAACCAATCTTCCAATTTTGATTGACTGAAGAACCAACTTGAACACAAAGGGAAGTCTAGATCTCAGAGAGATAAACTTTATATGACAGTTTCGTAGACCCCCAATTCCAACAAATGACCAAAGAATTGGACATCAACCCAATAAGTTGCAACCTTTCCAAGGGTTTTGGAGGAAAACTTTGAGAAAGTCTCGAAAAGGATTCTTTAGGGAAATTGTAAAACATTGTAGAAAGGAATTCCAAGGGAATCCATGAAACCGATTGAAGAAAGATTTCTTAACAAATCTACGAAACATAATAAATCCAAAATGATACTAAAATAGTCAGAGATGGGATTCTATAGGGAATTCACAACCAAGGTACCCTCCTTAAAATGATAAAACTTGAGAAAACTATAATAGGATTCCCTCAAGAATCCATGGTGCAATTTGGATAAGGATTCCAAAGGGGATCCACAAAACATTTCAACATAGTGAAAAAACCCTTCTTCCCCTAAAGATTGTAGGCCACCAAGTTAAATTTTAGAGGCTATTCTTCATTAATTAATGAATATTTCAATTTTAGATATTGGCATTTGACTATTTTAGGGGTTGGTGAACAATGTGGACTCACTTAAATTTTTTAGTCGGCTCATCTATTGTTTAAAATAAATTTCATATAAATAAATATAGTTTTCAACTCTTTCGAAAGTCAATATAAGCTTATGTGCCATTATATGTAAATAGACATCCACCCATATAATCATAATGAAAATTTTTAGTAGTTTGAAAGGGAAGAAGAAAGTGTCAAGAAATGGTGTCAAATGATAGCATGCTGCCAAGTGACACCAAAGCTATCAAATGATTGCAATGTGGTTGAATGATAATAATGTTGTCTCTAGACAATAATGTTGCCAAATGGAAGTAACACTATCGAATAACAAAAACATTATCGAATGACAACAATGCTATCATTTAATATCAATCTCTGTTATTTGACAATAATGCAATCAAATGATAGCATTGTTGTTGAATGATAGCATTGCTATTGAACAACATTATTATTGTTTGACAACATTGCTATAAAATGATAACATTGATGTCATTCGATAACATTCATGTCAAATGATAGCATTATTATAATTTGGTAGTATTACTATCAAACGACAACATTATTGTTCGACAACAATGCTATCTGACGACATCATAACTATCGTTCAATATTATTACTATCATTAGCCATCAACTCTATCCTTCACTGGTGAAAAGGTGTGATTGATAGAAAAACAAGGTACAAATCGTTTGCAAAATTTCTGAAATCAAGAGAGCAAAAAGCTATGTGCTTATCATTCTCAAAGGAGAGCAAAGAACATAGAAGTTTCTTGTGACGCTCAACGGGGAAGACCTACTGTCCATCCATCATTAACCAATAGTCAATGGCTCCGAGAAATTTCCTCACCCTTCTAGAGACAAGGCCAAAACGCATTTCAAACAAAAACTTGAGAAACTGAGCATCCCTTAAAGGGCCCCAACCCAGAGCCAAGAAAAAGTAGTTTAGCAGGTTATAGAGAGGACTGTCGACCCAATAAAAGAAGAGCAAAACCTTGTCCACCATTCCTACGTAGACTCATGCTTCCTGAAGAAGACCATGTCCAACACAAAGATGCGGACCGCAAGAGAATGACTTCCCACATCCAAAGATACTCTATATTTTTTATTATTAGATTTTATTAGAAATATATTGTTTTACTATTTGTAATTAAAGTCACTTGATATGCTACCTCCATTTGTAAGATGGATATGATGTCATCTTTTAAAGTGTGATATCATTCAACTCGTCTTGACATTATTCAACTCTTTTTTATATAGAAAAAACTGATTTATTATTTTCTATATGCTTAATAGCAGGCAGTTTTCAATCCAAAAATTAAAATAGAATAAAAATTAGCCATATGACGTAAGGAGAATATTCACTAAAACATCGAACTCTTACAAAAGAGCACGCTTTGAAATTTTTTTATCAGTGAATCGGATGTGAATCTCTAATTTTTTTTGGTTCAGATACTTTCTCATATACGTTTATTTTTCTCCTTTCTAGTTTAAATACTCATTCGCAATCGCAGCAGAATATTACACTGCCAGCGACTTCTCGATCTGGTCACGAGTAGCTGTCGGCAAATATATATTTAAAATTAAACTGATCAACTGATATATAATTTATATCAAGAATGAGATATGGAATGCCCACATGGATATTAACATACCTAATCAAATCCAAACCTGATACTGATACAAATGTTTAAGCATATTTGTACCGACTTTTATTTCTTTTATATCTGCTTGTTATGAACAGCAATGGCTTCTACCAGATTTTGACATTGAGATCGATTGATCAAAGTTTTGAATATCTCGCAAAGATTTTGCCATAAAAGGGGATAAATGTTGTTTTCCTTTGTTTATTGTTTGATATTATCGAAAGTTATAAAAATGGAATTTTTTTTTAGTGTTGACTTATTTCACCACGCCGATCGTCATTCCGCACCTAATCACCTCTCCATATTGGATTGTGGATGATGAACACGATTGTATTATTTTGATGTCGAAGTGTGTTGTGGGATGGTTGGTCCGTGTTTTAGGGCCGGAAGTCTATTAATAGGGATGTGTTGGCCTGCCAGTGAGCAGGTGATAGATAACACTAATAATTGGATTCCTCCTGTTCTATTAATATTGTTATGCTGTTTGACGACAGAAATTATTGACTTTGTGTAAATAGATCTTTGTCAATGGACTATCACTCTTCATAAGGTTTAAGTCAGAATAAATTGTGGATTTAAATATTGTTTTGTTTCGATAGTTTCATATGTATATATTAGAGATCTGGCATACAGTCATTATCAAGTAAGTTGAGTTCAAAAAAATCTATCGGTAGAACTTTTTTTTTGGTCTCAGTTTTCTTACTAACACTATTGTCAATTTCTTTAATCAATATGATTCTTCTCATCAAATTTTGTTGCACAGATCTTCAAAGTCATGATTTTATTCTTTCTATAGCCATGTTTTACCATTATAAGCATAGATCTATCCTAACAAAAGCACAAGGAATTGGATGCGTCTTTCATTATACGATTTTTTTAATAAGATGGAATCATTTTTTCTTATACATGAATCTTTGTGGATGGTATACAACTCATTTTAGGATTATTGTAAAAATAGGTTGTAGGTTTTAGATATTGTGTTGTTTTGATAGTTTAATACGTATATATAATTTGAATTTTTTAATTAATGTATTCCTTCTTATTAATTTATCTTTTGCAACTTTGTAATTTTATTCAAATTAAACATTTGATTTGTAAAATTAGAAGGTAAAATTTGTCCTTTAAATAACATAAAATAATGTTTTTTTTTTTTAATAGTACCATGTTGTTTGATGACAATGAATCATTACTTTTCTATAAAAAACTATTTATTATTAATTTTCCCTCCCATATTAAAAAATTATGTAATTATAGGTTTTGGGTTTGAAATAGTGCTTTATTTTAACAACACAACATATATAAATAAAAAATTGGTAATGTAGCCTTTGTTAGGGTAGTTAATTTCGAATCAATGTCTCTATATGAATACAATGATTTTTATTTAAGAAAAATAAATTGAACATTGATATTATTTTTTATATGTTTTTTGCTTCATAAACATTTTGACGGTTCTGCAAGGTTATCATTTCATTCTTGCATAAACATATATTTTCTCATTAGAAGAGTTTTCATAAGTAAATACATGGACATGTTGTAGTTGTGTTTAAGAAAAATTAAATGTAAAACATGCCTTTTGAATATCAAAATAAATTAATTGTGTTTTTATTATTATAATATTATGTTGTTTGATGACATTAAATCATTGACTTCTATAGACAAATATAATAATATTTTTTTGTATTGACTTAACTAAAAAATAATTGATTCATAATTATAAGGCATAACATAATATTATTACATTATAATTATAATTATATTATATAAATTAGATATATTATTTTATAATTTATATAAAAATAAATGTATAATATATTAATATAATGTTAATATTATTAATTTGTGTATGTATTGGGGGTGGGGGCTTGTAATACTATAATTTATAATGTTGTAGATTATTAATTACAATATAGATGCATCCCTTATTACTTCCCTGGATAGTTTTTTTGAATTTGAAATTTACATGAACAAGAAATTTGGGCAAAATTATCTTGTGAGACTCTCAACAATAAGTCTAGGGTTACAATTTAGCATGACCTTGGTAAATAAATTGCGTTTGAACTATATATATTATTTAAATATAATTAATTATATATTTATTTTTTTGTTGATGTAAAACATGTGTATATATACTAACATAATTTTAAAAAAGCTTTGCATAAATATTTTTAATTTTTTTAACAAAAATATAAATTTGAATTTGATATATATATATATATATATATATATATATATATATATATATATATACTTAAGTTTTTTATATAATAATAAATCATTTAAAAAGTTCTTATTGCTTGAAACACTATTATAAAATAAATTGTATGAAAAATGAAATGAGTACAAAGAAAGAGTTTTGCATTTAAAAAATAATAATGTTGATAATATATGTACATCATTTATAAAATAGTCACTTTATTTTTATTTTTCCATGTTTTCATCAAGTGTTTTTGTCTACATTATGTGTGTAAGCTTCTTTCTAGTGGGTCACACCCATTAAGATATAAATGGGAATTTTGAAGGATTAGAAACAATATTATGAAAATTTTAAGAATTATTTTTGACATGTCAAGAGTGTTTAAGTACATTCACTTCATATAATTGAGGAAGCCTATGACTTCAAAGCCTTTGTGGAGCCACTTTTTAAATAATGTATAACACAAAATAGTGTGTATTATTAAACTTAATTTTTGAATTGCATGATTTGAATGACACACTCATGGTGAAATTTAAATCAATAATTCAAGATATATTTTGGTTTGATTTAGTCCAAATCTTGTGTACATTGGATAATATAAACAAGATTTTATTAAAGAGAATTCACTTGTGGAAACCTTAACATAAATATAAAAGATGATAAATTTTAAAATGGGAATAAAAATTATACATTTCATATGGATAAAAACTTTTCACATATACAATTAAAACATTTTTTTTCGCAATATAAATTATTGGTAAGACATTTTTTGTGATTTAAATAAATCCTTTATCAAATTATAGAGATCTCAAATGACTATTTTTGAAAAATAAAATCAAAGACACAGACATATATTATAATGTAATGAGAGCCACACATTTATAAAAATAATCATTTCAATTAAAATATGCCTAGTGTGTGTTATTTACAATGGGTCTTTTTGTTCAGGACATAAATATGAATTCAATCACATGATGGATTTGTATAATATAAATATATTTATAATACCAACAACTAAATAATATAAAATTATTTATTCAATTTTTGATGGGGTGGGAATAAGGGGATATATTAAGAGAATGTTGAGAATGTGGTGCAAAATGTGATGGGTCAGTGGTGGGAATGCATTGATAATTAAAATGCATAAAATAAATTATAAAGGTTATTCAAAAATTAAAAGATGCTAAGAATGTGGTGCAAAATGTGACGAGTCAATGGTGGGAATCTATTAATAATTAAAATGTGTAAAAGGATTTGTATCACAAATGTTTATGTATGAATAAATTCTGGAGAAACTGAAATGAAATAATATCATAGGTTGATATGAATAACATCATCAAGACATGGTCACCAATTAACAATTAGGAAGGATAAAATATTAAAGTGCCTAAAAGAGGATATGAGGCCAATAAAGCACACCTTCTAAAACAAGGATAGTAAATACCAAATTAAATCAAAGGATGATTAATAAGTCCTAGGGTTTACCATTCTAAATCTATTGAAATTCACAAGTAATGTAATCTTGTCCGGTGATTGTTTATTTTAAGAAAGTTATATTCCGAGCATATTAGTAAAAGATCTTAATAATTTATTATTACTTAATAAAAATTAAATATTAATATTTATTTGATTATTTTTTAAATAATTTATATGGGAATCAAAGACCTTAGTATTTTATGATTATTTAATATGAATATAATATTAATATTTATTTAGGAATACTATTTTTTATAGTTTTCAAATTATAAATAGAAAATTGACAAATAATAATGTATTAAAATTATTTTTGAAATTAATTTTAAAATTAATTTATTTATGTTAATATTTTTTTGATAGATTTTGTTATTTTGACTAGAGCTGTGAACCAAGTCTGCAGCACAATCAAGTAACACAGTCCTCGATTATCATTATACTAACATAAATAGTTACTACCAATCACTAAAAATATTAAGTCAACTCAAACGGCACAACGAACCCTTATATATGCCATTGTCACTTATGTTAAAACATTAATGTAAATGATAAAAATAATTAATTTGATAATTAGAATCACATTTCATAGTAGTTGGTTTCTAATAATTGTAATATTGGAATCCTATATCATACTAGTTAAAATTAATATTAATAATGATGGAATATAATATCACAATAGTTAAATATAATAATATACATACTCTAACATGGTATTAAACTAATTAAATAATATTAATCAAATTATTTTTATTCAATTTTAACATTTTTAATACAAAAAATGGTGATACTAGAAATTTAACCTCATCAAAATATGTCTATGTTCAATGAAATGTTGGTTTATAGAGAAAGAGTCAAAGAGTATAAATAAATCTAAAGATAATATATAATTTGATACCATTTAATTTTACAAAAGATCAAGTATCTATAGATTTTTTTTTATGGATATGAAGATCATTGTAGTGACACACTTGAATTTCAATAGACTTTAAGGATAAAATTAGTTTTAAACAATGTATTGTGACAAATATTTTACACCATTGAAGACCCAAATATGTACTAAGTTATTAAAATAAATGAACCTAAACACATGTCAAAACATCAAATGAGTTTTTGGATCTGTACACCTAAATAAATAATTAGTCATACTAGATTCTACCCTTTTGTTATTTTCTATAAATTTTTTATGTAGGGATTTATTAACCATAAATGTATCATGTATAATCTTAGTGAGCTACTCTAGCAATTTTGAGTTTTTTTTTTTTTTTTGATAATTAATTGGTTATTATAATATATATATATATATATATATATATATATATATATATATATATATATATATATATATATATATATATATATATTTTTTGTTTATAGAAGTATGAATTTGGCTAAAAGCTCTCAGTAGTAATGTATTTTTTTTAGAATACATTGATATATCAATTGAAAAATGATGATAGAGTATAAAGAGGGTTACAATACAAATGTGGCTAGTTGGTATTCATATTTGGATATCACTGTAGAAAAAAACATGGCTTTAACACAACATTCTAAAGACAAGGCCTATTAAACATGACTATAGAATAAGAGGTCTCAAAAAATCATATCATAAAATGTTGAGAAGTGTGAAAATAAAACTACACAATAAATAACACTTAAGGGTGGTGGTTGTAGATCATCCATGGGAAGAAATACAACACAAGAACAAGGGTTTTCTAATGGTCAGTCCAAAGCCACCCATCCATCATAAAAACTACCCAATGGAACAAAAAGAACCATAATACTCCACCCATGTGGCAAAGGCATATTACTACCAATTTTTACACAAGCTTGCAACAGAGAAGACAAATAATAAAACCTTGTAAAATATTTACCACATGGATATGGGATATATCTGCCCCAGAAGTAAAGTTGATGATAAATAAATACATGCGCAGCTCTACAACCATTTTGCATGCCAGTGGACTAGACATTTATGGTGGCATATCTTGGGTTACACTAGTGTAATGTGCAACTTGATCTTACACAATGATTTAGGAGCTCTTATATGTTAAAATTTTAAGGCCACCTTATTAATATCTACAAGGATCTATATACATGTAGATGTGAGAATGATTACATTATCATCAATTGAAAACTATCAAGAAAGAGCATCAATGTTGAATATATGTAACACTCATATATTTCTAAAACTAAAAGATAATTATATCTATGAATAAATTCTAAATGAAATATTTATATGTCAAGCAATGAAAACAATATCATTAAAAAATAATTTTCTAATTAATGAGTTCTTACATGAAAGGTGGAAATAAATTATGTGACCATCAGAAGACATCACAACCCCATTTAAAAGTCCATAATACATGTTTAAGCATCATGGCACTTAGGAAGAGAAACCTCATTATGTTTGAGTCTATCCCTGAGTTGTATACTAATGTATGAAAAGAGTTTGAACTTTATGAGGTGATAAATTTTGATATGTATCTCTATTTGAGTCCATCTTCATGCCAAAATGACCATCTCAAAAAGTTCAATGCTACCACATACCACTTGTATAGTAATGTGATGTTTTACATATTATCAAAATATAAATACAATCATATAAGTGTCCAAAATTGTGTCTTAATCTTATTTTAAGTATTTATATAAATTTAAAAATTATCTACTTTTGTAACTAAACTTGAACTTTCGTTGAAATTTGTTTCATAATTTAATTTTAGTTTTTTTGTTTTTTTTTGGTGATTTTTAGAGCTATACACATTTGAATGTGAAAATTATTAAAAATAATGGCTACTAAAAATGGCAAGTTCAGTTTTATATATTTTTAGATTTTGTAATTTTACATGTCTACTCCAATTATGAGTTGAGGATTATTTATGCATGGTTTGTAATTATTTGCATTAATCTAATAAAAATTAATCTACTTATTGTTTAGAATATTTTCCTATTATTAATTTTATTGTATTCATAGTATTTTGATTTGTTATTTGGTATCAGGGCTAGTTCAAATCTTGGACATGTAAGATATGGTGAGAAGATGAACAAGAATCATTGAGATGAATCATACTATTCAAGAGCTCCCTAGGTAATTAAAATAATTAACCAATATCATTAATAATCAAAAATCAAGGAGAGAAAAATAGATGTAGAGGATGACACAAATAATGAAGAATTCATTTTGTAAGAAGAGTAGCCAGAAAATCTTCCATCTATGGAAGAGACGATGGTTATATATTTATAAGGAAGGAAAAAAGCAATCGAGGATGATGTTCTAAATTATAGAGAAAGTTTAAAATGATGTGAGTTGATATATTTTATGGACAACATGGAGAAGTTTTTCAAATAGAGAACTGTGATATAAAAAAGAAGGTAAAGTTTGTACTCATAAAATTGAAGGGTCATGCAATGTTTTTTGGGGATCATCTACAAAAAGAAAGATAGAGAAAAAATAAAGAGAAGATCAAATCATTGGAAATGATGGAGAATAAATTGAGGGAGAAATTTAATCCTGTGGATTATGCCCAAACCATATATATAAGATTCTAAAATTTAAAGCAAAAGGATCATAGTATACAAGAGTATATAGGATAGTTCTCCAAGATTTCCATATGCATAGAGTAGGATGAGAAAGAATAGCCTATGGTTGTAAGGCATGTAAATGGTTAAAAGTTTTTTTATTAAAGATGAATTAAGCATGCATATAATATTTTTCATGGAGGAAGATTATCATTTAGCTTTGAAGGTCGAAGAAAAACAAACTAAGTTCAACTTTAGAAGAATGTTTATTGGGCTAAGAAGAGAATAATCCCATCCTATAAGGGGATGAGGTGGATTTAATACAAGCATAGGTGGGTTTAATACCACTATATGAGAATGATCACATGGTATATAAAGAAAAGAGTTTTAAAACTAGGAAAGAGGAAGAGGACTTCAAAGAGGATGAAGTTGTGGTTGTGGTAAAGGATGGTTTCAAAATCAGTGCATATCTTATGTTTGTTATAAATGTGGAAAAGAAGGCCATGGAGTTTTTGAGTGTCCACACTATAAAAATCAATCAAGGAGGTAAGATAATGACCTAAAAGTTATTTTATTTGAATCTAAAATACAAGAGCAAAATATTAAGTTGCAATTACAAATATAGCATAAAATATCTTAATGAGAAGAATAGTGATTGTTCCAAGAAAATAATATGTACATAATGAAGAAGGTGGTGATATTGCAATGTGAGGAAATGTGAAGAGGTCTGAGTGTACATATGAGGGCTATTTAAGTGAAGAAGGAAAGAGTTTGTGGCATGCCTATGTAAGAGGCTTATTTGAGATAGAGAGAGTTTTTATAGTGGATATATAAATAGAGATACATCAACAAGTGTTAAAGATACCATTTATAAAGTTAAGGTATTCAAATGAAAGTAAAAAGTACTTGCTCTTCCTTAGGGGTAGTTGTTCCTTTTGAAACTGGTGTTTCACTATACACCTTTGGTTAGGAGGATATGATCAAGGTTTGCTAGTCTAAAAGGGTTGATTAGTCTCTTATTTGTAATTTATTATATGATAGTAGTCCATTTGTGTTGTAGGATTGAGAGTGATTTTTGTTTCCCATGAGAGTTTCCCAGAATAACTATGTGTTATGTGTTTTTATCTTGTATATGCATTGAATGTATGAACTCTCTTGTTAATGTTTCTTGATCAAGTTAATATATGTTAATTGGTTAATGGTGTAAAGGACTACAATTGAAATTAAAATATTTGGGATCATTGATTCAACCCTTCCCTTTCTAGTGATTATACCTATAACAATTGGAATCAGATCAGTTCCTTTGATAATAGATTAATATCTTGAAGGTGATTCAAACTATAAAATAGGTAGTCAACAAGGAGACTTCTCTAATAAGAAATCACTGATGTTAAATTGATCCAATTATGTTTTTATAGTGTGAGGATGAGGTTATACATTATGTCTCTAGGGTTTTATGTATGGTAACCTATTATGGATGATTATGTTGCTCCTACTATACCTCCATCTAGTACTGTAGAAAAGAAGTTGTTTGAGAACAATTCCATGGCAATGAATGCCATCACCTATGGTCTTACAAGAACTAGTTTTACTAATATAATCCATTACTCATCTACTAAATAAATATGAGAAAAAATGCTTATCATTTATGAAAGATATTCAAAGGTCAAGCTTGCTAAGTTGCAGACTCATAAAAGGCAATTTGAAAGTCTCAAGATGAACAAAGAAGATACATTGGCATCCTTTCTGTAGAGAGTTGATGAGATTATGAACATCATCAAAGGTATTATATAAAACCTTGAAGAGGTTATTATTTTTCAAAAGATATTAAGGTTTATATCCTACAAGTTTGATCCAAAAGTATCTTCTATAGAAGAGAGTCATGACCTTACTCAATTTAAGATGAATCAATTTCTTGGAACCATTATTGCCTACGAGATGAATAATAATGATGATATACCACCAAATAAGGAAGAAATTTTTAATACTACAATGAAGACAAAGAAGAAGTTCCAAGGAAAGGAAATCCAGGAGGATGATATTCTAAATGAGGATAAACTAATTGCTTTCATTTCAAATAAATTGAGAATAGGTTTAGGAAAATATAAAGGTAATTTACCCCTCAAATGCTTCAATTGTGGTGAGATAAGACATTTTTATAATAAGTTACCTCATAATAATAAGAAGGATGATGATGAAGAGCATGATCAATGCCATGATGATGGAAAGAGATCTTTTAAGTTTGGTAAAAGGAAAAAGGGATTCATAAGGTTTGACAACAAGAAGAAGTACTTCAAGGACAAGAAGAGTCTCTATTCTAAAGAAGATTTCATCTCTTCAAATGAGAGTGAAGATAGTGACATAGAGTATGATCATAAAGATGATGGTCTTATTGAAGATATAGCCCTTTTCATTGTTGAAGAAGGAAGTTGCTTATAATAAGAAGAGTCTAGATGGATTGATTCAAATGATAATGAAGATGAGGTGGACTATGAGACTACATTGACTAATGATCATGAAGAACTAAAGATTGAGAAGAAAATCAATAAGAAGATGAAATCTAAAATAAATGACTTTGAGAATCAATTTATTGTGCTTGAGGCAAGAATGGATGAAGATGTTAAGGAACATGAAGATATGATCAAGCATCTCAGTTTTCAATTAGAAATTTTTTCTACAAGATTAGAATCTAAAGAAGAAAAATGTGCAAGGTATGTAATTGAAAATGAGTCATTGAAATTTGAGTTAAAGAAGGTATAACTAAAGTAATATCATTTTTGAGATTTGAAAAGAGCTCAAGTGATCTAGATAATATTCTAAATGATCAAAACTATGCAAGTGATAGAACTAGTCTTGGATACAAATAAGAACCAGAGATTGCAACTAAGGACAAGATGAAGACTAATGTGAAAAAAGGACAATCAGCATTTGAAGGCAAATCATCAAATATGGAATGATGGTGAAAATATATTTAAGATAGATCAGATCAAATAGTCAAATGCCATGAGGTATGAAAATTTCAATGGTTACTGCTATACTTGTCATCAGTTTGTGCATAGAGCTAGAGAATATAGAAGACCTATTAAGAATGAATTTGTGTGGAACTATGATGGGCGTAATCAATCAAAATGTGTGAGAAAAATTAAGTGCTTCAACTATCATGATATAGGACAAATTGAAAAATATTATCCTTTTAAGGTAATACATGTTGATTTTCCATCAAGGAATATGGTTTACTACAATTGTGAAAAAAGAGGTCACATTGTCAGATTCCATGAACAAAGGCCTACAAGACAAAATAGGTTTTATCATGCTCCTAGAGTGCAAGATAGAAGGCAAGTGAACTCATGGAGACCAAAGGTTTTAAGTATGAGTTATGATGAGACAACAATTCCAAGTAATATGTCTCCTATGGTGGATAAAACCACATAATGTGAATAGTGCCAAGAGCTCTCATTAACTATTCATGTTGAGAATGAAGAGACCAAACTCAAGGAGAAACAAATTTACTAGTTGAGGCTAGTCCTGAGACGTGTATGGATCAAAGTGAACATCCTATTGTTGTTGAAGAAGCATCATTCAAAGAAAATAAATTGTTTGTACCTAATGATAAGGTTCCAAGCTACAAGGTTGATGCTTCAAATGAAAATGTATGTCAAGATTCCATATTTGCTCCATGTGTTGTAAATTATATCTTTTTAGAAAAGAAGAGTGCTATAGAATAAGAACTAATTATCATAGTTTAGGCTAAGAAGAAGAAGAACAAAAATAAGAAGTCTTATAGCTATAAGAGGTTTATAATCATTACTAAGGAAATGTGAGCCACTCCTGGCTTCATATTGTTTAAGAGAATTGTGGTGCAAAGGATGTCTCTGTCTCTAATTCTTAAGAAAATCCTTCTAATGGAAAAATAAGTGTTTCTATGTTATTATTTAGATGGTTTTATAAGACTAAATTTGAGTGTTCTCAGTTGCAATAGGTATGTTCAGATGGAAAATATGCTAAGGTAATGGCATGATGTTGATAACTATATATGGAAGTAGTTAGTAGGGTTAAATTGAAGGTTCTCAAATGGAAAAGGAGGATTTGTGATTTTTCATGATGATATTTTTGAATATAAATTTATTTTTACCTTATTTTATCATGGTCTAGGTGTTTTTATAATCTAAAGCTATGTTGAAGACAATTTGGAGATTTTTGTTAGCTCTTGGGTTTCCCAGTTTTTGCTTAAGATCTTGCAATTCCTAAAATGGGTTATAATAAGTCAAGTTTTCCAATGATGTGTAAGCTCAAATCTTGGTCCATAAGTGTGTAATGGTTTTATCTAGGTGTATAAGAAGTTTTAGAGGTGGACATTGACTGAAAGGTGTTGTGTTCACTTTGTTTATTTTAAGATTCTAAGGTTTTGGGCTCTACTAGAAAATTCATATACCTGATGATTTGAAGCCTAAATATTATTAATATATGTAATGGACCAAATGGGTTGTCAAATCAATGTTCAAAAATATTTGAATGTTTTTGGTTCTCATGTTATTCAAGATTTTGTAAGTTGGAGGCCTAATTTGATAGTAAATTGTAGAAGATGATTGAGTTGTTGTAAATCGGTGTCCTTTAGGTGGCATATGATAGTTCTCTAGATATTAAATTTCATGTTTTTAAGATGTATCTATTGAAAGGTATTGGCTTTGCAAGTTCCAGGTAGGGAAACAAGAAGTCTAAGACATGCCTAGTTTGAAGAAGTTTGCTTTTTACTTAGTTAGAATTGAAATATCAAGGTATGTTTATTTCATGAAGAATTATTAGGTTGATTGAGAGAATTTTTATTATTTTTTGAGTGTCATGAAGTTATATTTATGGTCCTTATAGTATCTTGAGAGAGAAATCGAGTAAGCCTTTATGTTGGTTCCTCGTGGTGTATGGAGATCTGAAGATGTTCAAAAAGTGAAATTTATGGAAAATCTTAGGGGGAGTTATTATTATATGTATCTTGGTAATTTCCATCATATTTTATTGTTTTGTGTGTTCTTTCTTCATTGGTTGTAGTGCTTGGTTGAAGAAGAGTGTTGGCATGAAGCAACAGGAAGTTGTCAAGGGAAGAAGAGGTAGGCTCAAGTTAAGGAGGAGTTTGTATCATATTTATAAGATGGTTATTTAATAATTTATAGGATTTTAAGGTCCTCAAGATCAGTTGGTTTCCACTTGATCATTGTGTCAAAGGAGGTGAATGCTCCTATTGTGGGAGTGCTTGAAGAGAAAGAAGGTGAGTTGTATTTTGTTATATATGATGCTTATTGACATCAATGACAAAGGGATATATTGTTAAAGTGTTGTAAGTGATGTTATGGTGATTTCATATAGGTGTCATGGTGAGTGGATGAATAAGTTTGATAGCCTAAGTAAGAATGACAAAGTGTACAATGTGCTTATCCTAGTGTGCCTATAGTTGGCTTGGTTAATCTTCTATTTTGGCATGGTTAGAGATGTTAAGTGGTGATTATGGTGATTGGAGCATGTGAAAAATTTCCCTAAGATATTATATATGATTTAAGAGCTTATTTGCATAATTATAATTCATTTGGTAGTCCATAGTCTTCATCTAGATAGTCTGAGTCAAGTGGTAGAAAATTCAAGTAGGCAGTTTGTTGACATCACCATTACCACATGTGGATGAGTCAGGAGGAGTTGGTCATATGGTAGTGATCATATTTTTACCTAGTATTTATGTGCTAAATCGATGTTCATTCACTTAAACATATTCAGAGATATGTGTGTGCAAATTTGGGCTCACAATAATTTTGACAATATTTTACCATACTTGGCCAAATTTGCAAAGTTGTAAGAAGAGCCGAGTATGAATTTTGATGATGTCATATATCACATGAATGAAGGTTTTAGGAGACATTTGTACCATGTTTGTATTATCCTATGTGAGAAGATAATATCATCAAAATCTGAGAACATGTGAATGAGAGATGCAAAAGTTATGACTCTACAAATTTAGCCTTCCATGCGTATTTCAAAGGTTCACATACATAGTCATTTTTGCACAAGTTAAAGTTCAATCAAGATAAATGGTACATATTTCTCTAAGAATTAGATTAGTGAGATGAGGATAGGTACATGATGTTTAATGATTGAGAAAAGGTAAAGAATAAGGATTTAACAAATGAGTGGGTGTTCATACAAACTAATCAAACTGTAAGTGTTGATAGTTAAAGACCTAACTGATCTATGGAGATCGACATAGTGCATTGACTCAAAGTTTCTAGGGTGCATGAGATGAGCTCAAAGTGATTGATTTTTAATTTTTGAGAATTAGTGATTATACATTAAAGTTTGGACAAGATCAATGGTGTGTAATTGATCTGAGTATTGAGGACACAAGATGCAAGCTTAGTGTTCAAAGTTTAACCATGACTATTTGAATTTGAATATTTGAATTTTGTAAAGGAAAATAATAGTTTTTGGTTTTTGTGTCATATATTTTGATGTATGTAAAGTTTGTTCATTGTGTAAAAATTGAAGTTATAGAGGATTACAAGGTGCATTTCACAATATGAATTTGAATTTCTAGTTATATATATAGATAAATATATTGATCTCTAAAGTCAATTGTGTCATCATGCATGTTCTGCAAGTAACCCAAAAAAGGGTATTTGATCTTGTTTTGATATTATTTCATTATATCTTGATGAATTGGATATTGGGGAGTGTTTTAGACTCCATGAGAATTCTTAGTTTGCATTATGAAGGATTGACCGATCATATGCAGTATGAACAAAAGTTTTGAAGTTGACTATGCTTTCATTAATAATGACTATGTGTATAGAGAAGTGTTTGAGATAATTGGGATTCAGTAGAAGAGTGTTTTGTTGATTGTGATCATTTGAGGATTCCAAAAGGGTCATGAAAAATGGGTACATGCTTTTTAAAATTGTTCTTGTGTTCTTAGTTTTCTCCAAGATGTGTGAAAGAGCTAAACGGGTCTCCATAGGACCTAAAAGTGACTTAGGCCTATTTGAAAGTGGATTGTGCTTCAGTGTGACCCATGTGAGATGTTTTAAGGGTGAAATCATGTATTTTGGCTGAAAAGTATTATTTTGGACTTGATAATTCATGATTTCTCTATATATATTGAAAACAAATATGTTTGTTTGTAGACTAGTATGTGGAAGAATTGTGCAAGATGTATGTGAGAGTTGTGAAGTGAAGGATAGGTAGTGTTCTTGTTGGCTGAGTTGATGTGAAGAATAGTTTTTTGACTATGTACATGACCTATAGGTCATGTTATTAATGTTAGGATAGCGCTCTTAAAATTTGAGGATATGTAAAGATGTTTGAGTGTGCATATGAGGACTTTTTGAGTGAAGAGGGAAAGAGTTTGTGGCATGCCTATGTGAGAAGACTGTGTCAGATATATAGAAACTTTGTGAATGGGTTAGATAAATATAGATCCATCATCAGGTGTTTAAGACACCATTTCTAAGGTGGAGTTGTTCAAATGAGGGTCTAAAAGACTTGGTCTTCCTTTAGGGTAGCTTCTCCTTTTGAAATAGGTGTTTCACTAAATAAAATTGGTTAAGAGGATAGCATTAAGGTTTGTTGGTGTAAAATATTTGATGAGTCTCTTGATTGTAAGTTCTTATACGATAGTATTCCATTTATGTTGCAGGCCTAAGAGTGAGTTTTATTCCTCATGATGGTTTCCCATGGGAACTATGTGTTATGTGATTGATCTTGTTTATGCATTAAATGTATGAGCTTCTTTGTTAATTATTCTTGATCAAGTTGATATATACTCATTAGTTAATAGTGTAAATGACTACAATTAAAATTTAAATATCTAGTCTCAATGATTCACCTCCCCCCCCCTCCTTTCCCCTTTAATGATTGTGTCTCTAACAAAAGCTTCAAGAATTGAGAGAAGATAAGAATCTTGAGAAATAAGGAAAGGTGATTTATGTTGCGGCTAATGAAGGTGATCCATTATTTGAAAATGGGATGAGATTGTGTGGGTGAATGTTGATGAGAGTGAATAAAATTGAATAATTTTAGATTTTCATGTGGAAAGAGATTTCAGCAATGTGGAGTAGCATATAGAAGAAGAAAAGAACAAAATAGAATTCCATCTTTCCATGGTGGAAGCATTGGATGAAGTAATTGTGCAAGCTAGTGTACATGAGAAGAGTGTAGAGGAAGAAAGCATCGAAGAAGAGATGCATATGAAATAATTTTTCATCCATGTAGAGTTTCATAAGGAGGAATATTGTAGCCTTGAATATGTGCATGTGAGTAAATGGAGCAACCAAGAGGAGTTACATGTTTATGTGTAAATAAACATTAGATGTAGTTTTTGTGCAAGTAGATGCACATGAGATTTTTGTGTCAGAGAGTGCACATGTGGAGAGTTTGATGGAGAATATGATCCAATAGGTGATTGGATGGTAGATAAAGAAATCCAAATGGGCTTTTGGTAGAGGTGGATGGTTAGTGGTGGGCTAGAGCTCACATGGGATGATGAGATGCATGGTAGAGCATCTTTATGGAGGAGATCAGTTTTGGATGAGAGGTGTGATCCTATTAATATGATTTGTGGTGGGTGTCATACGATCATTATTTTTGGTGCATTGGAGTCCATGTATACATCCATTAGTCTATCAATGACGGTTTGGAAGAGGAGGACGGTTTCAAGGCTAGTGTGTAGAAACTAAAAGTGGAGATGGAAAAAGAATATTATCTAGGTGCATGCAGTTTATTACAAGTGGATGCCAAGGTCGTTACATCAAGTGATTGAAAGGGTGGTTCTAAGACTCACCCCCTCTATGTGATCAAGAGATCACATTATTTACCTCAGATGTTTGATGCAAGAGCATCCTAGGGATCAAGCAATCTTGCATCATCGAAAAAAAGAGTGGTGTGCTTTCTTTCAATTTTTTAAAAAATAAGTCACATGGATACAATCATGATAACTCATAAGAGCTAAGTTGTTTTCAACTAGAGGAGAATGATGTGGTAGCAAAACACTATTCATGTATCACTATTCACTAATGATGTGGTTGACACTATTCACCTTGGTGAGGTGTGACAACACTATAACTGATTGCATAGGTGGCATGGGGTGCATTTCTATGTAGTTACATGGAACACATGGTGGTGAACCAATCTTGTCTCAAGATAAGCTCTTCTCTTTTTACCTTTGACATGTGACTAGATTTTGGTATTCATCCAATAGTATTCACATGTGAAGGGTGGTGCAATTTTCCTTGTTGGAGCCTTTGTCCCATGTTATCATTTCTCATATGTGGAATGTGGCATAGAATTCGTGGTATTTACTCCTTTTTTGACAATTTACGCAAGTGGATGTGGGGTGTAGATGCTATGTTAACCATTATTCTTTCATGACTTCCCCTCTATGTGAGATGTGGGGATTAATGTCTTATTTCTTTCTAATTTTCTATAAATGAACGTATCTTTGGCTTGTTGAGGTAGTTGATTTTATGAGAAAGGCTTGTGAGATGCCTTTGGAATCCTCCTTGGCTAGTGTATGTCAAGTTTGTAAGCGAGTTTGTGTGTGTGTGTGTGTGTGTGTGTGTGTGTGTGTGTGTGTGTGTGTGTGTGTGTGTGTGTGTGTGTGAGAGAGAGAGAGAGAGAGAGAGAGAGAGAGAGAGAGAGAAGCTTGGTAGATCTTGTGTGAAGGCATGCATTAAAGACGTGGTCTATTGAATTGTAAAGCTTTGTTGAAAGCTATTGAAATGTAATGAGTTATTGTTGATTTATGAAAATGTTTATGAATTTGTGAGAAGATTGTATGCCTTGTGAGTTAAATTTTTTAGAAAGAGTGAATTGAGGTTGTAGGCCACATCAAGTGGTATGAGAGCTTTGGGATTTTAAGCTCTATGGTGTGTTGACTCCATCATATAGTTCAATAAAAAGATGAAATTTCTTGACTGATGCTTACAATTTATCTATCTAAATAAGAATAATTAAAAGAAAAATGAAAGACAACCAATAATGATCGGTGGAAGCTAATACCTGATGTGACCAATCCTCTTATTGATGTTAGCTTGAGTGACAAATAAAATGATCATTCACAATTTCCAACTACTTTAATTGTCTTAATTATATGATATCCATGATTTTTTTTCATGTGTCCCATTGGCCTTATATTTCCTTTCTCAGGATAACTTATATTTTTAATTTTTTTAAATCAAAAAAAATTATATACCTATTTTTCATTAACTATCTAAAGTCACTTGATATGCTACCTCCATTTGTAAGATTGATATAATGTAATCTTTTAATGTCTGATATCATTCAACTCATTGTGACATAATTCAACTCATTTTTTAAGGAAAAATACCGATTTATTATTTTATATAAGATTTAAAGAAGGCAATTTTCAATCAATAATAATTAGCCATGTCACGTAAGGAGAATATACAGCAAAACATCAAAATCTTACAAAAGAGCACGCTTTTAAATATTTGTATCAGTGAATCAGATGGGAATCTATTAGTTTTTTTATTCAGATACTTTCTCAAATATGTTTATTTTTCTCCTTTCTTGTTTAAATATACCTTCGCCATAGCAGCCAAATATTACACTGCAAGCGACTTCTCGATCTCGTCACAAGTGGCTGTCGGCAAAGATATATTTAAAATTAAACTAATCAACTGTGTATAATTACTATTTAGAATGAGATATGGAATGCCCACATGGATCTAAACATAGCTAATCAAATCCAAACCTGATACTGATACAAATGTTTAAGCATATTTCTACCGACTTTGATTCTTTTTATTTCTGCTTAGTGGTTGCTTCTTATGAACGACAATGGCTTCTACAAGATTTTGACACTCATATCGATTGATTAATGTTTTGAATATGTCGCAAAGATTTTGCCATGAAAAGGAATATGTATTGTTTTCCTTTGTTTATGGTTTGATATTATACAAATTTATGAAAAAAAATTTAGTGTTGACTTATTTCACAACGTCGATAAGCGTTCAATCCATACCTAATCACCTGTCCATATTACCTAATCACCTGTCCATATTGGATTGTGTCCATATTGGATTGTGGAGGATGGATATGATTGTATTTATTTGATGTTTAAGTGTGGCATAGGATAGTTGGTAGAGTGTTGTTGGGTCGGAAGTCTACTATGGCCTGTCGTTGACCAAGGTGTAAATATAGAATGGTAAGTAATCAATCAATTGAAGCAATGGTGCGATTATCTTTTATTTTGCTAACAAATCTTTTTTACGAATATTTATCTGTTATGTTCGATGTTATTGATATATATTTTTTTAAAATGTTAATATGTGAATAAAGATTCAAATGTTTGTTTTATATATTATTAACCCAAATTAATATTTTTATTGATAATATTTTGAAAACGTATAATTTATATGAGTTGATTATCAATGAAAGAAACTTGGATAACTTGTTTTGCTTATTTGATGAGATAGTAAGCCCTGTTCCTTTGAAATATCAACACATATAAAATAGAGATTGGGCATGAAATTATTATCAAGTGAGATATGTTTGAACAAATGTCTTTGTGTATATGTGGCAAGCACATTTTATTTGTTTCAATTTTGTTGTTAGTCGTGATAATAATTTTTAATTATTTTAATCAATATGTTTTTTCATGCCATAAAAGTATGTATAGATCTACAAGGTCATGGTTTCGTTCTTTTCAAAGTTTTTTTTTGTTATTATAAGATGGTTGAGGTTATCATCAAATCAATTTAAGATCTGTTTTGTGAATAACATTAAGAATTGGATGCCTCCTATATTTCTACGATAGTTATGTCATTTTATGACATAAAATCATTTACTTCTTGTAAATAAATCTTTGTGAATGGATTATGAATCTTCATAGGATTTAAATAAATATAGATTCTGTATTTAAAACATTATCTTGTTTTAATAGATTTGCATGCATATACTAGATATATGTCATGCGATCATTGTCAAGTAAGTTGAGCTCGAATAAGTCTATCCTCTTAAATTTGGGGAGAATATTTTTTCATCTTAGTTTTCTTACCAACACTATTTTTTAATGTATTTAGTCTATATGCTTGTTCTTCTCAAAAAAAAATGTATAGGTCTTTAAATTCATGATTGTATTCATTCCTTAGCAATGTTTTGTAATTACAAACAAACATCTATTTTTAGAATGAAATGAATAATTTCATGTGCCTTCCATAGTACTCTTTTTTTGATAAGATGGAATCAATCTCTTATTTTAAATAATTGTTCGTGAATGGTCAAGAACTCATCCTAAAGTTTATGTAAAAATAGGTTGTGGGTTCTAGTTATTACATTGTTTTGATAGAGTCATGATTTTATTCTTTTCATAGTCATGTTTTGTCATTACAAGCATACATCTATTTTTAGAATAACGTGAAGAATTGGTTGTGCCTTTCATAGTACTAGTTTTTTGATAAGATGGAATTTTTTCCTTCCCATCTTAAGGTTTATGTAAAATTGGGTTGTGGGCTTGAAATATTAATTTATTTTGATAACATAATATGCATAGATGAGAGAATGGAAATGTAGACATTGTTAGGGTAGTTAAGCTTGAATCAATGCCTTTACATGAATATGATAATTGTTTTATATTTGAGTATTGATATTATTTTATTTATTTATTTTTTATGTGCTTTTTTCCTCATAAATCTTTGTACAATTTTGTAGGGTTATGATTTCATTCTTGTAAAAATTTTTTTTTTGTCATTACAAGGGTCTTCCTAAGTAAATACATGGACATGTTGGAGTTGTTTTTACAATATAATCAATGAAAAATATATATCTTTTGAGTAACAAAATAAATTAATTATACTTCTATTGTTACTATAATATTATGTTGTTTCATGATATGAAATCATTAACTTTTATAAACATATATTTGTTAATATCATTTTGTGTTAATTTAATTAAGAAAATAACTTATTAATAATTACAAATTATAATATAATTTTATTATATATATTATTTTATAATTTATAATGTTGTAGACTATTAATTATAATATAGATACATCCTCTATTGCTTACATCAACATTCTTTTGATTTTAAAACTTACATGAATGAGAAGCTCAAAGAAACACAACTTCCTATATTGATTGGAGTGCAGTTAGTCATTTCTTCCACCTAAGCATTATGGCGTGCAACTATTGTTTCTCTTATCGCTGAATAAATTTTTGTTTGTTGTTTAATTAAAATGCCCATGCCCCTTTTTTCCTAAATTCTTGTGTATAACCCCCCCAAAAAAAAAAAAAAATAGCTTAAATTTAATTAGTCATGTTTAATTTTTCATATTTTATGATGACTTCTTAATCAATTAAGAGATGCAAAATTTATGTCCTGTATTTTTTTTTCTCTTATTACATTTTGTATTGTAAAATCCCTCCGAAAAATCATAAAAAATTTACTATATTTATTAATAAAATAACATCTACTAATAAATAAATTAAAAAATTTCTCTATAACCATCAATTTAGTGGTGCATAGGATGCCTATTACATTTTGAATTGTAAAATCCCCCATCAAAATCACACAAAATTTACCATATTTACTAATAAAATGGCATGTACTAGGAAATAAATGAAAATTTTCCTTATGACAATGAACTTAGTGGTGCATAAGATGGAGGATTAGTGAAGAATTTTAAGATCAGTTGGGCTATTTTGTTTCAAGATTAAAAAATTGTAATATCTAATCTAGGCTATCGTCATTGCAAAATAAGAGGAGCCTTCTTCGATGAATTTGTTAGGCTGGTTTTGTATTCTTTGCTATCGAGTCAACTTGTTTACTTTCTGGAGTGAAAGAGAAGCTCCACCTTTCCAATGGATATTTCACGGACTATGAAAGTTTGGATTCCATCTTTGAACGCTACAAATATATTATAAATTGGCCGCATCTATAGACATTACCAAAGACACCGAGGTTATGTTAAACTGCATCGAAATTTTCTATTTTTCCCATCCATGGTGTTTACGGGCCTACACCCATGCTGAAAGTTGATGTCATTAATAAATTCACCACCAATTTAGGGCCTCAAAAGATTTATCAACACTCAGGATTTTGAATCTCAAACAATATATTTGTGCTTCGATTTCAACATCGTCCTCCTCAGAGATCTCAACAACCACCCCACCAATAACATATAAGTTTGTTTCCCTCATAGAAACTAATTTAACTTGCTTTAATTTTATCTAAATAAATGCAATATTTTTAATGATCCGTAAAATTCATGTCTGAATTAATTATTAATGATCCCCAATTTTTTTGACTGATTGTTATTTTTATTTTGTTATTTCAAAATATTATCTGAGATGTTTTTTTTCACTGTTATTTTAAAAACAAATCTGGTATTTTTTTAGTCAACAGATAAAAACGTATCTCAAAGACATGGTGGGAGTGCAAAATTTTTAAAAGATTTTAAAAAAACATAAATAAATAAATCCTCCCCAATTATTGATTGCTTTTATTGATTTAGAAAACACAGAAATTGGGTAAGCTAAGTTCATATATATATATGAAAATTCCATGCACATGAATTTTTTCTTTCTCAAAATTATTATTTATGATTTTTTTCCGAAATTTAAAAAAAAATTGCTAAAAATTTATAGATGTATTAAGGAATGAGTTTTCTCAATTTCTATTAAAAAATGAATATAATTTCTCTAAAAATAGTGACCTTACAAATTCTGGTTATATATAATTAAAATAATTTAAGCTTGTGATTTTGTACAAGCATTCTAATATTGACATCCTTTACAAGAAGCCGTGCCAATTTTTTTCATAACTTTCTTAAAGTAATAACTTTAGTACTTCCATTTACACGATACAAACATATAAATATATTTATTAGGTTGTTTTCTTCTAACACTTCCTATACCTTCACTGTTTCCTTTCTCTTTTTGATGGTAAATTGTAATATAATTTTACTGTATTAACTCAATTATTAATTAAACTTCAATGACACAATTAATACACATAAATATAATTATATTTTGGAACATAATAATGGAAATCTAGAAAGTAAGTGCGTGGTGTGCTAATGGTGCAATGTAGGGCCTCGTTCGTGGTGGGACACTTTCTGTTTTAGGTGGTATGGGGATTTTTCATATATAGATATGTTTAAAAACTTATTATCATAAGTTGTGTCATCTCCATGTCCAAACATACACTTTCTTAGTAGTAAAAATGTATAGTAATTATTATGTTTTATAAATACTTTATAAATTTAAATTTAGTTATACATATTGTAGAATCGTATTGCATATCATGATCAGGTTTAATGCAAATTACTCCAAATCATGTATCTTCCATATTATTAATTTTTTTTTACATATTTATCATTTCAATTTCAGCATTGTGTTTCATCACTCATTTCTTTCAAAATGTAATATGTATGTGATATTTGTGCGAATAATAGAAACTATAACGTATTTTTAATTTTTATTCAACTATTAAGAGGATTTTAAGAATATCTCGTACACATTTTTATATATACTTGTACATATGAAAAATGTATAATTTTATATGATTTGTATAATGTAATTGCTCATGAATATCAATGTAATGAATGAAATATTGAATGCTTACCTCAAATTGGATATAAGAGGAAATACAATTTCAAGAAGGTGAAGAGTCATATTCTCTTCGAATTCTATATATCTATCATATATAAAGTGATATGCTAGATATAATAAATAACTTTGAATTAAATATAAGTCTTTAAATTTGTATTATGTAACCTCATTGTGTGCCTTGAGTATGTCTTCTTTATGAGGTAATGTATCCTGTTATCTCTTTTACTATAATTTTGCCTAAGTATTGAGAAGGAAAATCCAATTTTACACATGATGCTAAGATTCATATGTTAATTTGTGAAATATTACCTCTATAATCAATTCAAAGAAATGTAAATCACCTTATTATCTATATGACCCATCTAAATAATATAACATCTTACAAGTCCCATTCTAATGCATAATACTAAAAAAACTAGCATATGCTAATGAGGAAATATTGGGACCTATAGATACTAAACTCTGATTTATGTAGTACTTCACTCTTGTGCACTTGTAAATGCCTATTTTGGCTATACATTTTAGTTCTACACATGTTTGTTGCTGAAAGGCTCTCATTGACTATCTCTTTGTACCTACATTAGTTATCACTTGGTCAGACCATTATCATTATGATGGCTAATCCTTATATGTTGTGAAAAAATATCTAAACTTTATTATTATTATCCATCATTACTATTTTTGGGTCTATATCCATTTTATAGCTTCTTGCACACTTATATCCTAGATAGACACCTACATTGATGCACGTGTCTAATTTTTTTACAAATTGTTCAATAACTAAAAGTCATACAATTTATAAATAAAATGAATCCTAAAGTTAACCCATGTTATTTAATCTAAGATATTTATAAAAGGGATTAGTATATATACAATATCAACCCTCACCTATCAGTCACCTATAAATCACAAACAACTCAAAAGATAATATACCAAAGATCACTCAATCAAGCATTCAAGTGAGCAAACCTACCTTATTTATACCTATTTCCATATCTATCATAGGAGACATATTTATATAGGTATGAATAATTTTAAGAGTATCCCATGGCCAATATTTGTCATGTTACAAGCTATGTCAGTACATAGTTACTTATCACACATTACATCATTATGCACATACAAACTAATAGGTAGGCTAAAACTACATAAGTATAAGGCCCTCTATGTAGTATTGACTATGTATGTAGTGCTAATGTACATAAGAGTACTTGTGGAAGCTCAACACCATGAGCCCACTAACTCATTTTTCCATACTCACTTCAAGGGTGAAGAGATAGGATTTGATTATTTAACAAAGAGTGACAATGTATGCATATGATCTAAAGACATCAGAAGAAAGGTGACAAAATTCCTAGAAGTCTCTAATTGGTCATATCAATATCTAGTTAGTATTCCATATAAGACATCTGTGGTAGGGATAGATAAATTGGGTTGATGCAACTGTCTATATTTGACACAAACATCCAAGTCCAAAACAACAATATTTATATGATATAATTATTGTTCTATGCTCATTTTATAGTATACCTCTACCCTATTTTAGATCATACCTGTAGGTGCACAAAACAATAAGTTTTATTATTTCTAATTTATTTTAATATCTATCAATAAATATATTCTACCATTTTTATTAATCTTAGTTGTATAAATTTAGAATATTATTTTTATTTTATTTTTTATTAATAAGCCTACTCAGTAGATTCTTTTACCATCCTTTTGTAAAATTTAATCTAATCCTCTGAACCTTTGATACCCCACATATCTATTATTAGGGTTAAAATTTTAGTGAACCCAACCTTTGAGTCTTGATTTGAAATCTAATATTCCTGTAGTGTTTTAAGTTGTACTAATTATCTATTTCTAAATTTCATTATCATTATAATTTATTTCCTAGTGTGAGTGTGCACACGCATGCACGCACACACGCATGCATGCACACATGCACACACGCACGCACACGCACATGCACACACACACACGCACATGCACACGCACATGCACATGCACACGTGCGCGTGCATGTGCATGCACGCGTGCACGCGCGCACGCACACACACACACACACACACACACACACACACACACACACACACACACACACACACACACACACACACACACACACACACACACACACACACACACACACACACACACACACACACCTTTATTATTTCCATGTTAGTATTTGGAACATTTTCAATGGTTAAAATGAAACTTCTTCCTCCTCCTAACCCTGAGGAGTGTAATAGAATTCTTCCCTCTAACTACGTCTATGTTATCACTCCTTCAAGGTATAAGGTGGCCTATCTTATAATAATAAAATAAGGTAGCCAACAAGGCATTCCAAAATCCCTATACGGTACATATATGGATACTCAATTTAAAATAGCTATGTTTTATGCTTATAAATCCCTAAAATATCAAAAAATCACTATTAAAGAGTTAATAGAAGCATTAAAAATCAAAATCAAAATAATTATTTTAGTTCAAGGCTCACATCATTGAAAAATCAAATTAAATACCTATATAATCCAAAATATGTTAATATTAATCATGTGTTTGCATCTTCATCTTACCAGGTTTCATATCCAAATGAAAATGTACAACATAATACATTTAAAATAAATTATCCAAAAATATTAAAAAAAGGCTAAAAAGAGTCTGAGTGAAACCATAATATAAATGCTTCAAAACTAAGAGAATCAAATGCCTTATCTAAATCCTCTAAGGAGATGAAAATACTATTATGCATATCATAGAATACATGGGCATAATATAGGTTATTGTTGTGCATTAAAAACAAAATATTAATTCACAAACATAGTCATGATCCTATCATCGATATACATATACATATACATATATATATATATGTGTGTGTGTGTGTGTGTGTGTGTGTGTGTGTGTGTGTGTGTGTGTATACACACACACACACAGATATATATATATACACACACACACAGAGATATATATATATATATATATATATATATATATATATATATATATGCTAGACCTTCCCTCTACTCACATCATAAGTATGTGTGGGGGGGGGGGGGGTGCGGCATATAATTCATTGATCATGATACACCCATGCTATATTATGCTATGATCACTTACCATTATCATGTTTGAGATAATATACTTAAACATGCCTATAATCATACTTATACCTTTCATAGTCTACATGATATTCTATGTATTTAACATTTTTTACCAACACATATTCATAGGAAATAGTATGATAGGTTCATGTTGGTTGCTAATATTTATCATAATATTATATTTTCAATATTATTTTAGTGTGTTCCTTGCTTGATACTATATTGTATTATATTTCATATTTTAGTATTTAAATATGCTCCACTAAATGTGGCCCTTGTTCTTTAGTTTGTCTATTTGTAAATTCAAATGTGTCATTATTTTTTGTACGTGGACATTTGAATGTCATTCTATGCTTTATGGACATTGTAATAAGTCATTTTCCCTTGATTGTGTGGAATTTAAACATTCCTCTTGTATGAGGTCTCTTTCAACCATTTTCACATTGCTCATATTTTGAGTGCTCTTGATTGCTTGTTGAGTTTGTATTGTTACTCTCTATATGTATCCCTAATCTATATCGTGCATATTATAATTTGATGTGATCAAATATTGTGTGTTTTAATTATATATCTACTTATAAAAATTACTCCTATATGTTTTAAGATACATACATAGCTTATATAGTTATATTATCCTTTGGAAGTAAGGTAACTACCATATTATATTTGAGGCATGCCATAGAGTCATAGTTTCCATAATTTCATAGTTTCAGATTTTTGTGGGTGCATGTGAAAAATGCATGACCTTGACACTTATTTAATTCTCATATTTTCTAGATTAAATTGGGGCATGTCATAGAAATATATCCTCCACACTTGCACTGATTTCAATTTCATCATATTTCATAGTTGCATGATTCAAATGCACATTTGTCAAAACATTATTTACATTTGTATTGTTATCATACTTATATTTTAGCTTAAGACATATATATGGTGTATATTTCATAAAAAGGGCACCTAAAATTACAAAATCAAATCAATTTCTATATTTTAAATACTATTGTGAAGTTTTATCATACCCAAAATGGACTAATATGGAACTTATTATTGATCTAATGTATTACAAGAGTTGGTTCACCTTTGTAAGGTTGAGTTGATTAAATCTCTCAATCTTAATAAGATAAGTTATATTTGATTAAATTATCTAACTTTATTAAACCTATATGCTGGATTTTATTAATTAATCCACCCTAATCAGATTTCTTTTTGAGTTGATTAAATTTCTCACACCCACCAAATTATGCACATATTTGGGTTGCATAATTGATATGAAATATGCTCAATGGTAATGTTACAACTCATGCTTACACCAATATTAGGGGCATGTGTCCTCTAATATCTATCTACATATTTGTAATTTCATTCTCATATTGATCCTAATCCCATAGTCAATTCTTTATAATGAGGCATCCTTTAGAAACAAACTGCCAAAAGGCAAGATGGTAGTATAGAAAGACATGTGTACTCCTAACCTTGTTTTTCTTACTTTTAAACATTTAAATTTATTTCAATTTCTGATTTCATACATAGATTAAATATTATAACATGATCTTGGTTGCAATTCAATCACTAAAAAAGCGTTCAATTTGGGCACATGCAAAAATGAGGGGTGTATACACACCCATGTACACATTTATTTGTTTTAAACTATCAATTTATTTACTGGATTAAAGGGGGAAACATAGATACTAAAATACAATTTATGTATTACACTTTGAAAATACCTATCATGGTTGTACATTTTAATTATAGACCTAAACACTACTGAAAGGTTCACATTCACTATTTGTTTCTGCTTAAATTACATATTCATTAGTTCAAACATTATTATTATGATGACTAATCTTTATATACCATGAAAAAATGTCTAAACTTGATTATTATACTTCACTACTAATTTTAGACCTATACCAATTTTATAACTTTCCAAACCTCTGAATCCTAAACAAATAGCTGCATCGACACAAGTGTCCACTTATACTAAAAAGTGTCTAGTGTACAAAATTCATCCAATTTAAAAATTAAATGTAGAATAATGATCAACCTATGTGTTTTAATGTGATATATTTTTAAATGGGATAGGTATATATGCAAGATAAAAACTCACGTAGCAATCACCTAAAAAACATAAACATCTCAAAACAAAATATACCAAGAAGCACTCAATCAAGCATTCAAGTGAGAAAGTCTACCATATTTATCCTTACTTTAATATCACTCATATGAATAATATTCTACAAGTTTGAAGCATTCAAAGAGCATCCCATGGGCCATATTTACCAAGTTACAAGTTAGGTCACTATATATATTTGCTTATCAAACATTGCATCCTTTTACACACACAATCCAATAATTAGGGAATAAATAATAAGTTTTGAGGCCTCTTTTAAGTATTGGCTATGTAGGAAATGAACATTGATAGAGGGTCCATGTGGTAGATTGAAACCACGAGCTTAGTAACCCATTTTACCCATAGTCACTTGAAGCATGAATACATAGGGTTTGATAATTTAACAAAGAGTGAAAATATATGCATGTAATCTAAATAAATCATAAGAACTTGGTGACATGAAAACTAGAAATCTCTATTTAGGTTTCTCCAGATCTAGTCAATATTTTATATAAGACACGTGTAGTAGGGTTAGACACCTACATCAACATAATTATCCAGATTTGATGCAAGAATCCAAAGAATATATATATATATATATATATATATATATATATATATATATATATATATATATATATATATATATATATGATCAATTTCATTATAGTTACAACCTTTTCTAGATCAGACTTGCATGTGTATAATAAGATAACTAAGTATCATTGATTCTAATTAATTTCAATATCTATCAATAGATGTACTTTATTAATTTTTGTAATCTTAGTTGTATAAAACTATAATATTTTTTATTTAAGTTTTATTTTAATTATCATGACATTAGCTTAGTTTCACATTGTTGTGCAAAATCTAATCTAATCCACTTAACCCTAGATACCCCACATATATAAATTTAGGGTTAAACATGATTGTTACTAAAAATAATTTCATGTTTGGAACCACAAAATTTTAAGATGGTTTAATAGTCAAAGGTATCTTGAGAATTAGATGGAATTGAGGATACTTGAGTTCACAAAAGAAGGATCTATTTGGCTAGGAGTGCATGAGTGAAATATTATTTGTAACTATATATTCTTAGAAATTTATGAAATGTTTTTTTACGAGTTGTTTAAGATATTAGTAACATGGATATATAGGATTGAGTATTTTTGATTTTGACCTATATAATGCAGCACATTATTTGGAGAGAAGATAATTTAGAATGCTTGAACAATCTAGAAACTAAGTAGACACATGAGATTGAAAATTATGTGAAGAATACAATTGATGGGCACATTTATAAGTTTAATATGTATGGATACACTAAGTTATTTGCTATGTAAAAAAAATATAGGAATAAAATGTAATTTCTTTAATCGACTTTCGCTATTCTTGAAAATATAAATATAAAAAAGGCCATGCATCCAATTATATCTAACATGGAGTAGTTAGGTAGAAAAATAGGGAGATGTGGACTAGGGGAATATGAATGGATAATATATAAGCCATGGCTACTAGATAATTTGAAACCCAAAAATAAATCAAGATCAATGGACAAAGAGAAGATAAAATATTGTTAAAATATTTGGGGTCTACAATAGAAATTACATCAACATAAAATATGAAACAAGAAAAATATTTGAGAAGATAAAAAGATGAAGGTATTGTTTAGAAGGGTAAAGAGAGGATATGTGGGAACAAAAAGCAAGAATATGGCACAATAGATCAATTCTCATTTTTAGAGAGAGCTAGAAGAGATGAAAAATAACATAGAGACAAAAAATAATGTATAGACAAAAGAGAACATATAGGATAATTGGTAAGCTAAGACCAATATACAAGTGGAAGAGGAAGAAAAATAAACTGAAGTTGACACCATAGAGAAATAAGGGAAGTGTAATAATAGGTTTAGTGATAATATACCAAGAAAAGGTTTGTATTAAGATTGAGATTCAAATTATTTTCATGTTGTTATGATGAAAAAATTCTCCTCAAAAGCTTTAGGGATATTAATTATTTAAACTATCGATATTTATTTCACTATATGGGGATATATCTCTTATGCCTAACAGAAATTAAGCGATTACGCATCTAGTGTAGTCTTATTAGTTAACAATAACTAAAAAGTGGTTTGAAGACATTGTAGGGGTTTTAGATAGGCATAAGAAATAAATTGATGCTAAAATCAACATAAAACTTGATTCCATTTCATTTAACATACATTTCAGCATTACAAAATTTATACACACACTAATTTAATCACCCTTTAAAATATATTTAAGAATCATCTCTATAGGAACCATGGCACTCCCTATTGGATTTTTGTCAAATTTTTACATATTATGGTTCTAATGACCATGGATAATACTTTTTCACCTATGAAATTAAGTGGAAAGCCAAGGATGTCACATAATATGTAAATAAGTGATGTGATTTTATAGGTTCATTAACTGGTAGAGATCTATAGTTCATATCTAATAATAATTATGCAAATATGACCTTAATTATTGTAAAAAATAAATTTATATGAGAGTTTAAGGTGAAAAATGCATCATCCATAATAATAAATATCTAGAGTAAATTAAACAAAATCTAGGAGAATCAATATGGTATTATGATTGCTAGTTTTAGGATGTCAAAAATAAGGTGAATTTTTATATTTAGGATCTTGATAAAATTGTTTGATTTATCGAGGGCCTGTAAATTAAGCTTCAACGTTCCTTATATCAAAGTAATTTATAATAAAAATTCAAGGCTAGATCAACCTTGATCAGGGTGAATCAAATAAAGGGTGTATAATATCTTGCCAGTAATAGGAAGGTTGAAGCCAAAACATGTGTGGTATTGCATAGAATGGATGATATTTATCGAATAAATAAATGGATATATTGTGAATTAAATGATTGGAATAATGAAACCATTGGAATGAATGTTTAGAATAAAATGAGAATTTTATGATTGATGTATATAAAATGCCATTACACATCATTTTTTCACTTACTACAACACTATGTGCAACAATCATATAATGTAGATCACATTGTTTACAATTATAATAATCATGATGAAAAAAATTCAATTATATAAAAAATCTAAAGGATGATATTAAAATAACTATATTTCTAGTCAATATGTATCAACCTCTTAAGCTAAAGCCAATGCACTAATTCTATATGCTAATATGTGACAATAATGTAGATGGAGTACCTAAGTGACATAGGATTCATTAGAATCATCCCTTCCCTCTCCCCAAAATCATTGTAAATTAAATCCATAATAGCCTCAATATCAATAGATAGGGGATCCCATGTCACCTCAATAGAAATCAAATAGAGAATCCTTTTTGCAATAATATTAGACCAATGGTTCACCTTCCTTTCTAAAAAGGTAGTGTAGAGGGTCTTAAATTTAAAAGAAAGGATGGGTATCACACCAAAGACAAGGAAGATATCCTGAAATATATGAAAAAAGAAAATAATTGGAAGAAACAACTGATATAACTAATTTATTTCTACATTTATGAGGAGTTAAGACATTATATTTATGATTTTATAGTGTTATAAAAATTGAGGAAGAAAAATATAGTAAAATTTGAATATGGTAAGTTCTCCCCAAATGACAAATATTTGATCTAGGATGTCACTTCAAACCAATATTGGAAACACATTTATAGATGCCTATAGAAATCTAAATTTGAAAGGTTTGTGAGGATAGATATCCATATACTATTAAGTAAAAAGTCTTGATGAATTATTTTCCCTAATTTACTTATTAATCCACAATAAAGATACTAGTGATGAATTTCCTATTAATAATAAGGTCTAAATGTATGGAAAAATATTGAAAACAATAGCACATAAAAGAGTAGTCATGTCTCTTAAAAATATCATAATTTTTTTAATTACCTTACACAATGAAAATATTTGTCAAAATACCTCAACTTTATTGTATACTCTACTAGAATCTATAAACTAAAATGGATGGTGTGGGATGTAAAGGATAAGAAACCATAAGATGTTGACACAAGGCTAGAAATTTAGCTCATAATTTATGAAGTTTTTAATGTAGTTTTTTACTTTA
>JARHVA010006476.1:292500-302500 GCA_037957365.1 Torreya grandis | reverse complement strand
TTAAAAATATCAATAAATAAGAAGAAATATAACTTAGCTAGAAAATAAACTAAGATAGCTAATACAAAGGTTGAAAATGACTGTGGAAGATTGAGAAGGTGTGATAAACCTAAATCTAGATTTCATTGGGTGAAAAGATAAGAGTGCTAAAAAGTGGACATTTTGGTGTCTGTTACTACTGTATGTTCCTTCCACTATTGTCCAAACTAATCACAGAGACATAAAACGTTATAGGTAGTTCTGTTGTGCATATATGAGTGTGACTATGAAAAACTACTAGTTTGGACATTTTATATGAATATATTTACCCCCTCTTTATTATAGTGATGCAACAAAGTGAAATACTAGGATAAAGGAAAAATGAAAAGTGTTTATAAACCTACCTATAAGGGTAAAGCCAATGAAAATGTATGATGATGAACATGCGTAGAGAGTGAATAGTCTGAAATGTACATATACAAAAGAAAACTAGGAGTAGATCAGTTATTACTAGACACATTATGTCTAGAATAATAATGTACAAAGTTTGGATAAAATAAAGAGGAAGAGCAAGGAATGAATACACCTTATTAGGTACACAAACCAATACAAAACTTGTTGTGATGTTGAGTGATTTTAAGTATGTGCTATACCAAGAGTAATATCACAAATGGAGCTGATTGATGAATTCCTCAAGGATGGCTCAAGAATACAAAGGCTAACCCTTTAAATCCATCATTGCCCACTATGTAGTGAAGGTATGTGATCATGCATGTGTTAATCAATGTTTTGATTATTTGTCCAATCCCTCTGTGTAGGTGGATCAAGAATGTAAAGGCTATCTAGTCCTTTGGCTCCATCATAGCCCACTAATTATGAAGTATGAGTTGATATCAGTATAAATGTGTGTCATATGAGATGGCTCATGAATCCCATGAATGATCTATAATATGACAATGTGGAATGGATAGATAAATGTGTACTAATAACTAGGCCAATCTTAGCCACTCTGAAAGGTGGAGATTAGGCTTTTATGAAAGCAACTTCCAAACTAAAAACTAGGCTTATATGAAAGCCACTCCAAAATGATGCCAACCACTTGTAGATGGAATAAGGCACACAAATACTAAGAATACCTAGGTAATTAAATGAAATAGAAATAAAATAAGGAAAATGTGTCATGCACATTTCCCCAAATCACTAGTGTTTGTAACATGGATTTTGATCTAGAAATACCAACTACTGAATCTAAAATTAGAAGAGAGAGATATCATGCCATGCATGATTCCCATTATATATACATAATATGAGTAAATTATACTAAGAATACCCAATCTAAACTATATTATAGCTAACAAAATTATAATTGACATTACCTTTCTATCTGTTTCTAAAATTTTTAGGTTTTTAGTTGTTTGGATAGGAGCACCAAAAAGTGGAGACTTTATTGTCAGGTACTGTAGTCTGAATGGGTAAATGTTATCCTTTACTATTTTTTACAAGTGTTCTATGTTTTTCCCCTTTTTTGGTCTATTCTATGTATTTTGAATTTTGATTGCTATTCTAAGTGTTCCAAAAATTAATTTTGATCGATAGAGGGCTCTAATCTCTTTGACAAAAACCCTATTTATTTTCCCTTCATTTGAAGGTAGGAATGAATACCCTATAATGATGACCCTTAATATAAATATCCCTACAATTTTTTTATTCTATGAAATAAATTATATAGTAATGATGATAAAAAAGATGTCTCAAGATATAACATAGTTTATTTTGGAGATTGTTAGGTCAATAGGGTTATGCCTAGATAAATGCAATAATGTAGTAATGTCTTTAGTATACTAAACTAAAACTAGAAATTAGGTTAGTTTTCAAGGAGGTATGGAGCATTATTTACATCATGGCATCAAAGAAGGCAAGATAATGCATTCTATGGATCATGGCATTACTAATAATTGAGAAATAAACAAGCACACAAAGCAAGAATCAAGAAGCACACAAAAGAGGCCAAGGGACCAAGAAAATAAGGGACATGGGCACATGTCACTCATATTATGAAATTAATCATACAATGCATATTCAAATTCACACATACACATACAATTATAATCAAGCAAGATTGGCATGAGGGCCACAAGCACATACAAGAGTACACACAAAGGACATTGGAAAATGTCTTAAGGAACACACAAGTAAAAAAATAGGAACTTAGAAATGAAATCACATCTAGATACTCAAATAAAAATAATAATGTATGTAAATGGTAAAAATACTATCACATCTAACTAATCAAATCAATAAGTGAAAGTATGTAAAATATGTAGTATAAGACTAGTTAGATGCTAAGAAATACACAAGTGCTACATAATGGTGAGTGTTGATAGAATAATCTATGTAAGATAGTAAGTAATGTACATCAAAATGATAACTAGAGTGTATGGTGTAATAAAGACATAACTTGGATGGTGTAGTAATGTAGAAGATGCCCCCGGTAGGTAGATATGTCGATGTATTTCCCATATGTAAAAGTGGGATGCCCCCTCAATGGGTAGAGTGAAAAAATAAAGGATCTAGGTGTCACTACACACACTCACATAAGATAAAGTGAAGCATGTAAATATAAATAAATCAACAATAAATAGCATAGACTATCAAAATGTAAGTCTAGCATGGTATTAGAAATGTAAAGCATGGATAATGCATACAATTGAAATTTTTTTAATGTTTTGAGTTATTTGAATGTTTTGGTATTTTGACATGTTATATTACTTTTGATATTTTAAAATATTATATTATTTTTGTTATTTTTAAATAAGATATGTACAAGTACTCATAGAGAGACTATGTACAAGACAGTGAAAACAATGTACAAGTAAGCTGAGAAATTATGTACAAGAAACACTGTTAATAAATGATATTAACTAATGAGTATCATAAGATACTCCATATGATGGTGTCTTGTATCAAGCATATGGATCGTGCATGATAATGAAGCATGATGGATATGTTGAGACTATGACTTTGAAAGTTTTGTATGCTATAAGTGCTCTAAAATCTCTATAGTGAAAATTAATTGTGGGGTCCCATTGTAACTATGATACATGGATGAAACTGTGGATCTCTAAAAGACCCATCTAGTAGTATAAGAATATCTCTAAAAATGTGATCTATGTGTAGAGTCATGAGGCATTAATGATACTACCTTATGTGTGAATATTGTAGCTAGAAACTATCTAGAGTCCTAAAACTATCACTGATGTAGTGGTTGCTCTAAGAAAGGCCTATGTGCAAGTGATTGAACTTTAAATGCTAGTGAGGGATGCTTTGACTATGTCTCAATATCAACTAGAGGAAGAATTGTAACTCATTGAGGAGATAAAATTGGTGACTTTAAAGTATAATATAGCTCTAAAGTGGGGAGTGGTAACTCATACAGAATTACACCAATTGT
This sequence comes from Torreya grandis, assembly GCA_037957365.1. Lineage (NCBI taxonomy): Eukaryota > Viridiplantae > Streptophyta > Pinopsida > Cupressales > Taxaceae > Torreya > Torreya grandis. The sequence continues at coordinate 299,070 of JARHVA010006476.1, read as the reverse complement.
AACAACCTAATTAGCATGAATGTATTGCACGCATCTATAAATTGTAGAAGGTACTACATGATGTTTTTATATCTATGGTCAACCAAGAAGCATGTCAAGGAATCCTACACTAGGAAAAATAGTAAATGGTGTGGCCACATGTGTTGGACCAACTTGTAGAAGAAGTAGAATCTCACCCAATGAACCCTATATTCATCCATTGAATCCCCTGATAACTATGTCCATTGGGGTGATATCATGTTATAAATATCCCAAATGTTTAAGTAATATCATAGTGCACATGTTCACACTAGATCTATTATGTATGAGAACACTATGAATGGGATGGTCCTCAATATAGGATCTAATAAAGATTACATAGTAATCTAAATCATCTTCAACTAGCTCATACTATGATAAGGAGATCAAAGGTCTATCTATAACTCTATAATTATACACACCAATCACATTTCTCAAAGGATGCAACTCAATTGAAGGTGTCTGGAATGTAGCTAGTGGAGGGTGTTAATGATATGCATGGTGAACACCTGACATACCCCCTATCTCCTATTTAGAATGTTTTGGGAAAGGATCTGAACAAAATTTCAAAGCCTTGTCCTCTATTTGCTTTACCTGAGGATGCTCAATTGGAGTGCCAAGATAAATAAGGTTTCCATCTATCAAGTCATGTATCTTGTGTCTAAACTGATGCATTTATTTATTGTGTGTGTTGGTGCCCTGTGAAATCATATAATGAATTCTGATCATATCCATGTGGAAGAGGCTTTATCGTTTCAACTCCTTGAATAGGAAGGAGAGATGGGACATTATTTTCTAATTGTTATTGTAAGACTATGGCTAGAAATACTAGTAGATTGATAAAGTCTTTCCAAGGAGGCACTAATAAAACCACTCATTACAGGGGCTCTGAAGCTGCATTAGCTATAGGTTGATTTTGACTTTTGTTATCATTAACCTTTACTTTGTATGGGACTTAATTGTTACTCTTATTTATTTTTTTTGATATGCTTGTGTACTTGAGTTTGCCCATTTAAAGTAATTTGACTTTTTCCTTTAGTGTATGACATAACTCAGGGAAAGAAGATTTTTTTTTGAACTTTATCAACTCATGCAACACTGGCAAAAGACTCTATTTGAATATATCTTATAATTTTTGATTGGACATGGAGCTAGTAATTTTAGCCAAGATAATCTTACATCTAAGAATGTAATCTATGAGATGCTCACTTTACCTTTGTTTTTGTTGTGCAACTTAGGCATAATAAACCTTGTCACATATGTTAACACTTAAATTAGCTAGGAACATTTTAGATAAAGGATTAAATGCTTTGACTAACTAATTTGGTATACTATATAACTATTGTAGATCATAATGCTTTAAACTCTATAAAAATAGCTTGGCTAGTAATTAATCATTTAACACATAGTCTATGCATGTTGCATGAAAATCTCTCAAGTGTGTCTCTGGATCACCCTTTCCATCATATAAAGTGATCTTAAGTTAAATAAAACCTAGTGGCAAGGGTGTAGAAGCAATATAATATACCAATAGTGTATGAAGTAGAGAAAAAATTCCAAAGCCTGTGTTGGTCTAAAGGCACCTTGATCCAGATGTAGCACCTCAGATTGAAGATATTTGATCTTTGCATAAGAGAATCCACATCCGAAGGCAAAGACATAATAGCCATAAATAGTGGTACCACATATGAAGGTTGGGCTGCTATAGGGGGTTGTTGAGACATAGTTGTCCCTATAGTGTCATTTTTAATTGGTTGTTCTAATGGAATGGAAGACCCAACTTGCTTAGCCTTTTTAATTCCCATGATAGATTGTAAGATAATGGCATGATCTTAGGGTTTTTTCCTAGGTCTCTCTCTAAAACTCTATATAATGAAATCTTTGACGATGATAACATCATCAACAACAATAGGTGGAAGTGGACTAGTAGCCCAATGTAGTGGATCATGAACATCAGTGAGTATATCATCATTATTATTCTGATACTAATCATTGTCAGAACTATCCTCATGGAAATTAGTTTAATTTGGATGTGTAATATCTATAGTAGGAAATTGAGCTAGTTATTTATCCATGGTATATGGATACATTGGAGGAATCTGGGTGAATTTGGAAGGTTTGACACTAAGTCTTGCGCTTCATCTCAAAGGAAGACATGCAAGGATCTTAGGTGGCATAAGTAAAACAACTTGAAAAATGAAAGATAAGATTAAATAAATGTAATCTAGGATTTGAAAAAAAAATGTATTGAAATATGCATAAAAAGGATATAAAGCTCACTAACATATAAGGTGATACCTCAAAAACATAGGGACCTAGTATATTCTACTAGGGTTTAAAAGAAATGATTTTTAAAATTACTATGGTGAATTTTAAAAATTAAATGTGAAATTTTGATTTATATATGCAACAAGAGTGAGAAAAGTACTGTTAAAATCAGTAAAGAATTTTCCCCAAGGTTTTTATACGTAAATAAAGTAAGATGGGTTCACCAAATGATTTAACTTATTTTTAGAATAATAGAGTTTAATCCCTATTTTTGTTAGGGGTCTAGATTACTAAATCATTACATAATATAATAATAAATATAGTCTTGATTTACATAACTATTTGTCTTTTCCACCATTCTAAAAATAAAAATAAAAAAGAAGAAATATACCTTATCTAAAAATAGACTGAGATGATTGATACAGAGGTTGAAAATGGCTATGTAGGACTAGGAATGTGTTGTAAACTTGAATCTATCTTTTATTTGGTGAAAGGATAGGACCACTAAAAAAAGATGCTTTGAAGTTTGATATTATTATACATTCCTTCTATTATTTTTGAAATTGATCGCAAAGACTTGAAACATTTTAGGTAGTTTCATTATGCCTATGTGAGTGTGCTTGTAAAAAATCAAGCATTGGTTGTTGATGGAACTCATTGTGGAGCTAATTTTGTCTTCAAACACTAATCCTCCATCATGCTTGATAAAATGACAATTAATTCACATGAGAAAGAGGGGGGTTAGTGTGAAAAATGTACTAAATGTGAAATCCACACCCCTTGTGTGGGCATGTTGCCTACATAGCAATACTTCGAAGAGGTATCAAGCCATATGTAGTTCTCCCAACTAGTTTGATTTATCTAATAGTGTGATGCAAATGCCAAGTTGATAATGTTTGAGGTGGCTAGGGATTGGTCTAAGGATTTGAGTAGGTTTACAGCTGTGTTGGGTGATTATGTGCAAAAATTAGGGAAGTTTTCCTTAGTGATTTGTTTGTATTCTTGCTTACTTTGTATGTTTTGTCACCTCCTCTATAAATGAGATTTGAGTGGGATTTTATAGGGAATAAGTGGTAATGGGTCAGATGTATTCATGTTAGGCCAACCTAATTAAGGATAAGGACTAAATGAAAATGACCGTTGGGGCTCAGAGTGGAAATGGATAAGACCAAAAAAAATGGAACACTTCTCTATGGGGAGCTATAGTCCAAATGGGGTGCTCCAGACTTGGGAGAATAGGATTGGCATGGAAAATACTATTTGGCTGAGGTAGAATGACTATTTAGAAGTTTTTGGATGACTATAAATGCGCAAAAAAGTGTCTATAAGGCTCAAGAGATCATGCAGAAAGGACCTATGGCTGCGGTATCACAAGACACACTAAAACTACAAATTTAGATATTTTATATGAATACAAATTTGTAGTTGTCCATGTTACCCATCCACATTGAGCTATGATTATGTTGGTTGGTTTGGGTATTGGCATCTAGGTCTAGAGTCACCTATAGTTATCCATTATAACTATTTTATACACTCTTACTGCTAAAATGCTTAAGTATGAAAGGGTTAAATCATTAAGCATTACTATAATATCTCAATGCTATAATTATATTGTATTCAAATTGAATTGGTATTTGAGATATTGATTAAATATTATGGGCAAAAATGTTTATGACACTTATATGCCAGAACTAACCATTGACATTACTTGGTTGACTATATATATATATATATATATATATATATGGACTTATGGGACTAGAGGAAATATTAGCCTCCTTTCTAATGGTAAACCGTGTTATGGGAATTATCTTCCTTCTATGAGTAATGAATTGACTCTAAGAAAAGTCACATCAAGAAAATGTACAGTGTTATGGCCACTAAATCCAAGATTCCATTTATGGAATCCTAACGAATAATCTCTAAAGAGTTACTCAGTCTATTACTGGTTCCATTTCCAATTGATTAGGTATCTCATGCTAATGGATTCAAGTACCTTAGGTATTAATCTAAGTGGCTACAAATTTAGTCTACCTTGAGATGATCTAGTAACTTTAGGGTTTAACTACATATTATTTTGAATAATTTATTGAGGTTGCCCTCTTACCATGCATAGGTTAACCCAAATTAGATACTGAGGATTAGTTGTATCTTCAAATCTCAAACCAGAACCTATTAGACTCTTGACATATGGAGTAGGGTTAACCTGCCACTAAATAGTCCTATTGGTGGGATGAACTAGTATTTTATAGAGTTTGGGGTTTATCTATTTTTGCATGCACAATGATACACCCAAACTTATATACTCCTTGGTGAGGACACGCTCCCATATAAAACTCTTTACTTGTGACTTAGTCCCAATTACATGTCTTTTTTTGAGTGATATAATGCCAATTAGGACCATCTTTATGTTCAAATGCACTTTTATTTTGTGTCAATCTCATCCATTTATGTTTTGGCCTAGCATGTAGTGACACTTTATACTCTAAATCCAATGATACTTGATTTTTTTTCTTTTTTTTGGGTTTTGTTTCATCTAAAGCATGACCTAGATTATTATTCAACAAATTAAACCTAGATAATTAAAGATCACCTTTTGAATTATCCTTTAGTGAAATCTCATTAATCAAACATTCATGATATATTTACATGTAGTATTCTTTTCAGATTCCTTGCCCATCATCTCCTTGTAGGGACGTATTTACATATTCCTTGCCCATCACTTTCATATTCACTTTCAACAAAATATTCAAATATTATATGTTTTAAAAACACATCATTTCATTAAGTATTTCCTTTATTTTTCATGATACCTGGGTAATCATTGACCAAAAGACCAGTATAAAAACTTATGCACCATCTAAAAGGTAAAGATTCATAATCAATAGATTATACCCAAATTTTATTACTCATAATAATATCCACTTGAGACAAAAACTCTTTTGTAACACATACATTAAACATGATTTAGTCATAATTTCAATAACCCCTTTCTTTTGTTATTGGATCTTCATTCCAAAATTCAATAATAAAATTTATTATTATTTTAAAAATAGTATGATCCCAAAACTAAAGATTTAGGTTTGGAAGTCTTATACAAATAAATTTTTTATTAAATGTTTCATTATGGGGGTTTAAATTTAGACACTAAGACTTATTCAACAATATATGCTTCTCTTTTGAAGTGTAGGAGTATTCATTGAAAATAAACTATTTCTCTTTACAAAAAAAATTACTGTGAAAATACCTCTAACACAAGGTCTAATTTTGATCTTAACTTCTAATAACACTTTAAAATGACCCATGATCCATCCATGAATTTTATGGAGGGTAGGCTATAATCTATTAAACTTAAAAGTCTTCTCATTTGAAGAAAGCCACACTTCCTTGTCGATGATTACAACTAGTTCCTTCTCATTAAAATAGATAGTCTATTTAGTTTTAGCAAGGCATAAAGTATTAAGACAGATAAATATACACACCACTACATCATAGGAGGTTTTAATCCATATATTTTACCACCCCTCAACTATTTCTACCACCTTAATCAACATTGGTTCGCAACTAGTAGCATAAAATATTCCTTTTTCGCTCTTAGTCAATATGAAAATAGGGCTCAGGTCCCCTATAGATGACAACCCATCCTCCATCATCATAAAATTCGTTAGATATTTTTAGAAACATGGAAACCATATAAAAATAATGAAATTTTACCAAATGAGAATCCAACATGGTCTTTGAGTATCAAACAAATACAATGGGAATAAAGTTAAAGAAATCATTAATTCATCCATTATAGAATGATAAACCTTACTATAATTAATACAAAACATAAATTAATGGAAGATTTTTAAGTTTAAGACCCTTGTAAACTTTTCATCACATGGTGTAAAAGCAACAAAACATATACTAGAGGCTTTATTCTCATATATGATACTATTTTGCATCCCTTAAAATATCAACTTCGTCATGTGTTAATCCAAAATAGAATCCATGTTCCCAATCCCAAGTCTAAATAGAAAATCCCAAATAAAGAAAAAAATATTGTGATGTTAAACATTTTGAACCGATTTGATTTTGTTTTGAAATGATGTATCTTATCATGTATATGTATGAAATTTCATTCTTTCATATTGAAAACATCCATTTTTAAGATTAGTTCAAACAGGTCCACATAATAAAATAGTAATAACATTTTAATAATAATTGGAAACTATTACAAGGTTCTTAATTATTATCATGAGTTTTAAATTTCATACATATATTAATCCTTGCAATGCTCTT
>JARHVA010006476.1:255000-287500 GCA_037957365.1 Torreya grandis | reverse complement strand
TTGATAATATGTGCATATCATTTATAAAATAGCCATTTATCCTTTACTAAAAATTCGATAATGATTCAAATGAAAACAATAATAATACATTATTTCGAATTTTTTCCTTGTTGACAACAAGGGTTTTTGTCAACATTGTCTGCATAAGCTTCGTTCTAGTGAGTTTCACCCATTAATATATAAATAGGAATTTCGAGAGATTATAAATAATGTTCTGAAAATTATAAACATTATCTCTAACACATATCTTTGAGTGATTAAGTACATTCACTCCATACATTATTGAGGAAGCCTATGACTTCGATGGTTTTATGGAGACATAATTTTTCTATAGTAAAACAAAAGATAATGTATATTTAAAAACTGATATTTTTGAGTCCCATGTTTTGAATAACACGTTCATGATGGAATGTAAAGCCATAATCTAAGATATACTATTGTCTGATCTACTCTAAATCTTCTCTACATTGGATAATGGTAATAGGATTTTGTTATAGAGAATCCAGCTGTATACCCTTGAAATAATTATAAGAGATGATGGTGTTTAAAATGGACATCAAATTATACATTTCACATAGGTAAAATACTCCTACGTATGCAGGTGAAACATTTTTTCTTCTCAATATAAATTATCGGAAAAATATTTATTTTTACCTTGGATAAACCCCTTGTCAATTGTATAAAGATCTTGGATGATTTTTTTTGAAAAGAAATCGAAGACAAAGATACATATTATAGTGTAATGGAGGATAACCATTTCAATTAAAATATGCCAAGTAATAGTGATAATTATGATGGGTCTTTTTGTGTAGGACATAAATATGAATTCAATCAAATGACGGATTTATAATTCAATTATTGATGGGTTGGCAATAAGAGGGTGTTCGACATTAAAAGGATGAGGAGAATGTGGTGCAAAATGTGACCGGTCGACGGTGGGAACCTACTGAGAAGTAAACTGCATAAAAGGAACCGTATGACAGATGCTTCTGTATAAATAAATTGAAGTGAAAGAATGTCATAGGTTTATATCAATAACATTATCTGAGAATGGTCACCAAATAATAATTAAAAAGGATGAAATATTAAAGTGTTTAGAGGAGGATATGAGGCCACTATAGCATATTCTATACTATTAGAACCAAGATAATGAATATTAAAGTGAATTAATAAATGATTAATAAGTTATATAAGTTTAATTTTTTTAATTTATTAAAAATTGTAAGTAATTATTTATTTAAAAATTTTATATTTAAAATATATTAATAAAAATTTATAGATTAATATTTATTAGATCAATTTATTTGGAATGGAATTTTTGTAAAACCCAAAGACCTTAATATTTTACTATTATTTATTACCACTTATTAGTATTCATTCCATTCCAAAATATTATTTCTCATAATTTTCAAATTACAAATAAAAGATTCACATTTAATTGTGTATTAACATTATTTTTTAAACTAGATTTAGCATTTTTCTATTTTATTAATATATTAATGTAAATTAAAAATAATAATTAATAAAATAATTAAAATTATATTTTATAGTAGTTTAATTCTAATAATTGTAATATTGGAATCCAATATTATGTTAGTTAAAATTAATAATAATTATGATGTAATCTAATATCATAATAGTTAAATCCAATAATATAAATATGAATTATTTAAATTTAATTTTGACATTTGAAATTAAAAAAATGGTTATATTAGAAATCTAGATTCATTACAATATGTCCATGATCAATGAAATGTTGGTTTATAGAGAAAGAGTTAAATAATATAATGAAATCTAAAAGAGAATAAATAATTTGATACCACTTCATTCTACAAAAGCTCAAGCATTTATAATTTTTTTATTTTTTTTTAAATTGAAAATTATTGTACTAAAACACTTGTATTACAATAGAGTATCAAAGTAAAACTAATTTTACATAGTCTATTGTGACAAATATTATATATTGTTAAAGGCCCAAATAAATACTAAGTTATTAAAAAAATATTGGCCCTAAACACATCTTAAAATGAAATTATTTCCCCTTATTCCTTACAAAGTTCAACCATTCTTCTAAGGTTTGAAAAATAACATAAATTTAATAGGGATTAAAATGAAGATTTAGAATATCAGAGGAGGTTTTGGAGCCATACACCTAACTAACAAATTAGTCAAACTAGATTTTACCTTTTTGTTATTCGATATAAATATTATATGTAGAGTTTTATTAACTATAAATGTATCATGTATAATTTTAACAACCTACTTTAGGAATTTTGAGTTTTGTTATAATTTGTTATATAGTTAATATATATAATTATGAGTTAGTTTACAAAGGGTTACAATAAAAATGTTTCTAACTAGTCTCCATAATATAATATCATTGCCAAATAAAATATGGTCGTACCACATCATTATAAAGATAGAATTTGATAAACATGTTTAAACAGTAAGAGGTCTTAAAACAACATATCAAAACACATTGAGAACTGTGAAAATCAAGTTAAAAAATAAATAACACTAAAGATCACTGGTTTTAGATCATCCATGAGTAGAGAAATAATGCATGAAGTGAGGTTTCCTAATGGTGGATCTAAAGCGACCCATCCATCATGAGAACTATGCAATGGAACCAAAAGAACAATGATACTCCACCTTGGTGGTAAAGGCATATTAATACTATTTTTTACATACACCTACACCAGATAAGACCAACAAAAAAATCTTGCAAAAGTTTTTTCACATGGATATGGGCTCTATCCGCCCCAAAAATCAAGTGGATGAGAAATGACCACTTGAGAAACTTTGCCACTATTTGCATGCTAGTGGCTGAGATCTTTCTAGTGGCATATCTTAAGTTACACTAGTGCATGGTGCAACATGCTCTCACCCAATTATTGAAGAGACCATAAATTTGTTGAAATATAAAGGCCACCTTCCTAATCTCTACTTGATCTATAAATGTGTATATGTGAGAACAATTACTTTATCATTAATTGAAAAATATTGAGAAAGAGTGAATATTAAATTGTAAGATTTATATCTTTCCAAAACTGAAAGATAATTATAGCTATGAATAAATTCTAAATGAAAGTTATTTATGTGAACCATTGAAAGCAATCTCAAATAAAATATTCTAGTTTACTTGAAAAGTTGAAAGCAATTATATAACCATTGGAAGACATGACAAACTCGTCAAAATGTTCATAATAAATATTTAAACATCACAAATTTGAAACATGCATGACACATAGGAACATACATCTCATTGTGTTTGAGTCTCTTCTTGAATGATATACCCTCGTAAACTAAATATCAAATAAAATAGGCGTGCTTGTTTTCTATCGTATTATTTCATATCTGTTTGAGACATGCAATCCAAGTCCAAAGATAAAAATTCAAATTTCATGAATTTTTTAAATTTCTAATATATGAGAAAAAGGGACTCATGATATAAAATAAGAAACCTAAAGAGTAGCTTTTGTAAGCAACGGCTTCAAGGTTATCACCTTGGTAATGTCGTAAAAAACCATGTCGAACCATACACATAATTTTCATTTATAAATTTTTGACCAATACATCGATACAAATAAAGATAATAATTTAAAAGTGGGTTCCAACAATAATAGATTGGGGTTTCAAATTCCAAAAAAAAAACATTCTAAATGCTATGATTTCATTTGTTTTACAAAACAATTTAACAAGTGACTTCCACATGGTAGCGGCATGGTTCCATTGCCATTCTTTCCACCATGAAGTTTGTTATTAAATATTACATTTATGCAATATAAAATTCAACATGAACTTGCAAATGCTTCAAATATAGAGCATATTATTTACATTTAATTTTATTTATTTTAATAGTTATCGAGGAGTTTAATCTTTAGATTAGACAAGGTCTCTTATAATGCAAACACCTTCTTTGAACAGTGAAAGGGCTTTATTTCCTATATTTTTAATAAATCAGAGTATTTTATAATATTTTTGACAAATTTAATTTGATTAATATATTATAATAGTTATATTAAAAGAATTATTTTTTGGTAAGACATTTTTTCTTCAAGATTGTTTCTGTGTGTTCAACTTAAAAATCATATACATTTGTACATTGAAATATTGACCATTCAACAAGAAAAAAGAAGAAAAAAATATATTAACTCATCAATATTTCAACATAAAATATATGTGAAGTATAATCTCTTTTTTTTCTATATTCCAGAATGTTGTAACTTGACAAAGATAATTATTTAGCAGACTATCCCCAACATACAAATCTTTTTAGATATGTGACAAGAATCAAATATATAACCAAGATGACAAGCTTATGTATCAAAAAGTAATAATAAAATAATGATAAAATAAAGATTCCTCTCTTTGCATACGTGCATTGATAGCAAGGGCGAAAGACTCGCGAATTGCGACTCTTGACTTTCCATATATCGTAAAAACAAATCTAGTCAACCCATTATTTAATTTAAAAAATAAATTTAAAAAAAAAAAAAAAAAAAAAAAAAACAATTGGAGCGTGGTTTGATAGGAATTCTTGAATAGCAGTCACGGTTTTACGGTAATAAAATCCTTCGGCAAGCCAACACTTTCAAATCCACTGTAATTCAAATGAATTATAATTTGCAATATTTAAAAACCCAATTACATAAAATAATACCTTTAAAGATATGTTAGTATAATCAGGTCAGTATGGGATCTGAACCATTGATTGAACGGTTCAGATACAGCCACATGAATCCATTTCTCTCCTCATTAATATAAATATGAGATCCCCTTAGACTGACTTCATTACCTTTGTCTGTCATGGCTGCTATATGGGTGAGTAATACTCACTTATCATTACTAAATCTTCCCGCTTCTTATCATTTTTCATTGTTTTCTGCAAAACAACATTTTTGTAATCCATTAAAGACTAGGCTGCAATGGGCACCACTTGGGACTAGAGCAGATAGAGTCAAGGGCGTCTATTCTGTACCTGCCATGACTTTGTATGATGTACTGTGTGTGCCCAACACTGTTGAATTGGCTGAACTGAAAAAAGCTTACAGGGAGAAGGTGAGAGTTTATCATCCAGATGTGTGCCCCCTTCCGAGAAAGAGGAATCATGCAAAATGTTCCTTCTAGTGCAGAAAGCCTATGAGATTCTGTCTGATCCGATGCTAAGGATTGTGTATGATAACAACCTTCATTCTAATATGGATTCTCAGATAACGCTCTTCGAGAGAATGAATGGGGTGGACGGGAAGCGGCAATGGGAAGCACAACTTGAAAGTTTGATGAGAAGGTCTATGTATCAGAGGGAGACATGGGGTGGTAGAATGCGTTGTAACAGAGGAGCAGCAAAAACCAACTGAATTTCTTGCAAGTTCGAACTAAATAATTATGTCCAAAGCACGCTGGTATAAGGCGGTTTTTATAAAAATAAACTATTTATTGTTTTCATTTATTTATTTATTTACCTAGATACATGTATTCAGACACGCGGACGCTATTAAGAAATCTGTAATAAACACAATAAATATACTAATTATAAAGAAAAGATTATAACTACTACTTGATTGTTGATTCCCTTTCAGGACCTAAATTTTGAACGCTATCTATTATGAATTATCTACATCTTTAATGATTTAATACGATCTCCCCACCTCGTCCATTAAAAAAAATTATAATTTATATTTAAAATATAAATATCTTCATATGGCTATCAAATTTAGGACCTGCTTCCCTTCCATTCTAAAAGTAAATATAATTATGTTCAGATTACTACTACTCAAATCTTTAACAGTCTTTATATTATTAGCCTTCTCATCGTCATTTGTTAAAGGGAAGTCCTCTATAGTTTTATGAAGATTATTTTTAATTTTTTTTAAAATCAAATAAAAATAAGGTGATTACTAATATAAGTTTTCCATAAATTAAAGCCCATGGCATGATGAAGTTGAATGTTTGAAAAAAAAGCCATAAAATCTTTAACTAATGCTAAATATAAAATCAAGAGACTCAGCATTTAGTTTAGCTTCCAATTTTTTTCTTTAATTAGTTTAGCCTTTCTTTATACACTATGTATTATCTTTCGAGTATGGATTTTTATGAAAATAATGGCAGCGTATGTTTTAGATAACATTTCTGACTCTGATAAGGCAAACCGTGACAGTTTGCCAACAAAGTTGTATTTAAAATATCTATATTTATAACAAATGTTCTGGTTTAGCACGACGACCTATAATGATTGCAATGAGTCATCTCTCTTATTGCTGAAGCGTTATGGTGTGCAACTATTGTTTCTCTTATTGCTGAAGTAATTTTTGTTTGTATTCCAATTAAAATGCACATGTTCATTTTATTTGAAGATTTTGTTTATAACTAACAAAATTTGGCTTAAATTTAATTAGTCATGCTTTATTTTTCATATTTTATTGTGATTTCGTAGTCAATTGACATATGCAAAATTTATGTCTTGTAATTTTTATTTTCCTTTTACATTTTGAATTGTAAAATCCCCCATCAAAATCATAGAATATTTACTAATAGAATGACATAATGACATATACTAGTAAATAAATTGAAAAATTTCCTTATGACCATCAATTTAGTGGTGCATAAGATGGAGAATTAGTGAAGAGTTTCAAGATCAGTCCGTCTATTTTGTTTCGAAATTAAAAAATTTAATATCTAATCTAGGCTTTGGTCATTGCAAATAAGAGAAGACTTCTTTGATGGATATGTTAGTCTAGGTTTACATTCTTACTATCTAGTCAAATTAGTATAATTTCACTTTTTAGGCCCAACTTGACTAGTTTTTGGGAGTCAAAGAGAGGCTCTACCTTTTTAGTGGATATTTCATGGAGTGAAAGCTTGGATTCCATCCTTGAACGTTACAAATTCATTATAAACTGGCCGCATCTATAGACTTTACCAAAGACATTGAGGTTATGTTAAATTGCATCAAATTTTTTATTTTTATTCTTTTTCCCATTCATGGTGACGATCACCAGGGTTAATTTTAGAGGTGAATATTCATTATTTCATGAATATATCATTTTTAAGATTTTGGTTTTGGCAATTTTTTTAGGTTTCATAGATAGAACTAGATCGCCAAAATTTTAAGGATATATGTTTTTGGGTCAATTCGCCAACCCTTTGTAATAATATATAAGATTACACTTAAATTCGTCATATATATATATATATATATATATATATATATATATATATATATATATATATATAGTAGATCCCTTGAGATACTAGCCAAGGCAACAAGCAAATCCGAAACCAGAGGAACACAGAACCAAAAGATAATAGCAAACAAAGAAAATGAATAGTAATATCAAATAACAAGCTAGACATGGATCTCATCATCAAACAATAGAGTCGAATGATAGTGTCAAATGCCAAAGTCAAATGACAGGTCAGAATGATAGATTTAAATAACAACCAAATGACATAGTTGATTGACACAACCGAATGACTTTGATGAATGATAGATCTAAATGACAGCATTGAGTGATAGAGCCAAACATCAGATCCAAAAGCCAACGATGAATGATAAGCCGGGTGACATAATATTATATCAAAACTAGATGATAGCTCATGGTGGGAGAATTGGTAAACCAGAGCCAGAACTTTCCTATCAAAAAATAATATTGAATGGGTTACAGGAGTATCAAATGACAGAGATGAAAAACACAATCCATCATGGCATTTGATGGGAATGATAAGAAAATAGGCCAATCATCAAGAAAATAATCTATCTTATCTTATTTTAAAAATCTAACCAAGAAGTCCACACAATCACAATGCACTCAAAATCTAGGTAATTTATTTTTAGTTTGTCACAAATTTGACTACAACTATTCAATAATATTATTACAATTTTACATGAAAAAATCAATAATATTAAAATAAATTTACAAGAAATAATCAACCAGAATAATATGTCACCCCCTAAAAAATTTTTAGATGATGACATGCCACCACTCAAAGATGCTCCTATAGTTTTTGATGAAAATGATAATGACACTCAAGTGTCAAAAGAGATTGGTGGATCTCACCAAACATAAAGTTTAGGTGAAACATCTAGTCAAAAATCTTCTCGAAGGAAGAGAAGTAGATGGAAAATTGGAAGGTCCTTTAAGGTGGACTAGGCAATAAAAATTTCTTCATAGAACCTATAGATATTAAAAAAACTTATAATACTCTAGAAGAATATAGATGTACAATATGTATCTAAAATTTGGGAAAACAACACATAATGCAATTGAATTTAGACATGATTGAGAAATAATATGGAAAAATATATGAGACAGTGCAACACCCAGATGGATTTATAACAACAACACATAGGTGGAAAAATATAGAAGAATGCATGCATGTAAGATATGCATGAGAGCATGAAAATGATTAAAAAAATATCAAAAACATCTTGTGGAGAAACAGGGAGCAATTGAAGCAAATTTTAGAAAAGCCAAGCAGTCCCATCTAAAGGGGAAATACATACAATTCTCTATTATATACCATATTATATGAAAAGACAAACCTATTTCTAATTTTTTAGATTATAAGATTTTGTTTCAATATAATGATTTTTTAGATATTTCATAATAACATTGATCAGATAGTAGTGCTTGAAAAATGACAAAATGTATATCAATGGTTGAGATTGAAGATTTGAAAGAAAGTGTTAACAGACTACTGTTTATCTAATTGTCCATCACTGAGGTCATAGTAATTAACAACATATCCTAGGTTTACATTTATGTTTATACTTTTAGGAAGTATTCAAGCTAACCTCATCTACTAATATTTCAAAAAAAGGTATAAAATTTTAGTGCAAAAAATCTTCATAAATTGGTTGTATTGAATTTGAAAGATAAAGTTGGAATGAATGATTATGCAATAGCTACAAAGCTAGTGTGTGTTGAAGATGATGGTGCATGAATTATGTAGGGGGTATATAAATGGTTTGTGTGTTTGAATGCAAAAAATAGTTACCCTATATGATTCAAACTCATTGTATGGATCATAGAATGAATCTTGCATACAAAATGGTTAGCAAATGTGTTAATGTGGCCAAAATGGAGGAGCTCATTCATGACCTACATGCTATATGTGAAGCAATCTAAAAAGAATTTTAGAGTTCCAAAAATTTACAATAAGAGTGATTGACGGTAAGAAACTATTGAAAGATATTGATATAATGTGAATTTTTATGTATGAACTTGCATACCAAATTTTTGAACAATATCTATCATTAAAAGGTTTTATTTATAAATATTGTTGGAAATGTTATCATTGATGTCAAAGGTCTAGCATTATTGGTGATAAAGGCCCATTGCATTTAATGGTATTTTTAATAGTCATATCTTGGCTAATGTGTGTTAATATTTATTTAATATTAATGAATATATTTTTAGTTGCATATAACTCACAAAAGGGTGCATGGAGAAGTCAAAGAGTCATGGGGTAAAAAATGAAAGAGGAACGGAATGCATTTTCTCATGAAGAGTCATCTTGAGGAATTCTAAGAGTCACCATGTGAAGACAAAATAGGTATGGCACATTTTTCCAAGAAGGGACACTTTGAAGAATATAAAAAGTCACTAAGATAAAGACAAAAGAAGAAAAGATGCTTTTAATTATGAAGGGTCACCATATGAATTTTTAAATGCAAGAATACGAAGAGTCACACAAGTTTGGTGCCATTTTCCATGAGGATTGAAGGGTCACAAAGGGTGAATACCAAAGGTTATTTGGAAAGCTATAAATAAAGGCTTGAGAAGATATTTGAAATATGCAAGGGAGTGCATAGTTTGTATTTATTTTTGAAGAGATAAAAATAAGATATATTGTAGATATATATCACTTATTGAGTAAACAACATTGAGAGATAGTTGTGTTTTTTACACAAGAGGGGTTGGTGCTCACAATTAGTTGTTGTGTCGGTGCTCGGCAAAGCGGTTGGTGCTTGTGAAATTTTTATTTTGAGTTGGTGCTCATTCATATACATAAGATTGTTCTCTATGGTTTTTTTCACTTTGAGTTTCTACGTAAAAATATTGTGTCTCTCTCTCTTACCTAGTGAAAATTATTGTTTCAATTTTATTACATATCTTGAATGTGAGATTAAGCGGTTAAATGAAAGAAATAAAATTAAGTAAAAAGATATATAATATACTAATTCACCCCCCTCTCATTATATTTCATGCTTAACAATTGGTATCACAACATGTAATTATGAAAAAGTTTTACATCTTGAAGGTAGATCGAGAAAGCATGATCGCTGGATCACATGAAGGATTTTATACAAATAAGGCACCTTTGTTTGATGGGATGAATTATGTTATTTAGAGCATAAGGATGAAGAATTATTTCATAGCCCTTGGATTTGACATAGGGCATGTAGTGGTGGAGGAATATGAAGAGCCATAGACACTTGTAATTACTTTGGCAGAAAAGAAGAGATTTTATTCATGGCCATACATGAAGATGCCTTCGCAAGCAAAATTATAGATGATCAAGAAGAAGAATAAGGTAAATTTGAAGTGAATCTGGAAGGAGAACTCATTTGTGCCATAAAAGAGTTAAAATCTCTTGAAAAGAAGAATCAAATAGTAAAGCTCTAGATTGAGAAAAATAAAAAGGAGTCAAAGGAAATAATTGAAGATCTACAAGCTCACTTTGAAGAAGCCAAGAAGAATGAGAAAGATCTAACAACACAGTTGAAAATAGTACGTAAATAATGTGAAAGGTATGTTATTATAATTTCTTCTTTTAAGATAGATCTTAAGAAAATAAATAAAGCAGTCAATGATAGAACAACCAAGATTCAAATTTTGAGAATAACACTAATATGTTGAATAAGATATTAGAAAATCAAAAATAAATGTCAAATAAGACAAGTATTGGATTTGAAAAGAGAAAGAGGAGTTCACTACATTCATAGAGAAAGAAACTAGAAAGAGCTATGTTGAAGCTCTTACAAAAGAAGAAATATAAAAGGAAGAAGTTAAGAATACAGAGGACATCTCAAATAAAGAAGGCTAGTGGGAATAGAGCTACAAAAGACAATCAGGTCAAAGATACATAAAAATGTCTTATTTTTATGGTTACTATTATTATCATAATGTATATGGTCATAAGAAAATATAATGTAAAAAAAAACTAATAATTTCAAAAATAAGGAGAAGGAAATTTGTACAGAGTCAAGAAGAAGCCATAACTCTTTTGATCCTCTATCAGTCTTTAATGAAGAGACCATAATATGTTACAAGTGAAAAATCTTTATAAACATAGCTCGGTACTATAGAAAAGTGTTCAAGTCAGTCAAGAAGGATTAGAGTTTCAAGGCTCCATTCATCAAGAAGAAAGCTTAGATAGGTTCATGGCAAAAGAAACAACCTAAAAAATCTATGTTTGTGCAAACATCTTTGCATGAAATGAATAAAGAAAAGTCATGGTTCATTTATAGTTTATGTTTGAGGCACATGATAGGAGAGAAGAGCAAGTTCATAACCTTAAAGAATATCAATGGTGGCATAGTGAAATTTAGAGATAAAATTACTGTCAAACTTGCTAGAGAAGGTACACTAAGTTTGGATAATGGTAGAACTAAAACTAAAAATGTTTTGTATGTAGAAGGTCTTATGCATAATCTTTTGAGTGTAATTCAAATGTGTGATTAGGGGCACACACTAAAGTTTTATACAAAAGGTTATGAAATTAGAAGAAAATATTTGGATGTATTAGTTGCAGATGCTCAGAGAATAGGCAACATTTTGTATATGCTATCAGACATCAAATGTCAAAGATGTTGTATGAGTTAGATTAGAAAAACTTGGATATGGTATAGGAGAATAGGGCACATAAATTTTTATAATATTATCAACATCAATAACAAGCAAGTAGTTAGAAATCTTCTAAATATTACAAAGCCATCTGACACCCTTTGTGAACCTTGTCAGCATGGGAAGCAGGCTAAAATGTAGTTCAAAATAAAACAATACTCGACCACTCAGATGTTAGAGCTTATTCACACTGCTCTGTGTGGACCTATGAGAACTCAAAGTACTCAAGGTGTGAAATATTTCATGTTGCTTATTGATGTTTTTGCATGTATGACTTGGGTAATGCTTTTAACTAAAAAATTAAAATCTTTTAGAAATTTTAAAGCATTCAAAGCATTAATTGAGAATGAAACTACTTTAAAGATTAAGTATCTAAGATTAGGACAAGGAGAAGAATTCATGTCATATCAATTTATTGAGTTTTTTGAAGACTATAGAATAAAGAGATATTATTTAATGGCCAAAACTCCACAAAAAAATGGAGTAGTTGAACAAAAAAATAGAATAGTTTAGGAGATGGTGAGGACAATGCTAAATGAATCTAAGATAGTAGACAAATATTGGAGAGAGGCAGTTGTTATAGCAATGCATATTTAGAATAGAGCATTATTGAAATTCAATAGTGACAAGATTTCTTATGAGCTATAGAAAGATAATCTAGCAGTAGTGGATTATTTTAAAGCTTTTGATAGTAGATGCTTCATAAAGAGAACTGTTAAAAAAACTAGTATGTTTGAATCTAGAGTAGATAAAGGTATATTTATTTGTTATTCTTGAAAAATTAAATCTTATAAATGTTATAACAAAATAACCAAAAAAATTGTTGAAAGTACAAGTGTTAGGGTAGAAGAAGATGGAACACAAAAAATTAGTGATCAAGTAAATCTTCTTGAAATCATTGAAGAGGAAGATTTTGAAGAATTAGATGAAGATGAGAAGGAGAAAAAATGACACAAAAACTCCATCCAAATATGTTTATAAAAATCATAATGTAAATGACATCATCGGGGACATAAATGAAGGAATTTGCACAAGAAGAATGATGGTAAGTTAGTCTGAGCAAGTTAATTCTTTTTGTTATCCAAAATTCACCCTAGAACTTTTTCAAAAGCTAGACATGATAAGCAATAGGTTAAGGCTATGGATGAAGAATTAAATTAGTTAGAAAAGAATGATACTTGGGAATTAGTGCCTAGACCAAAATATCACAACGTGATATGAATAAAATGGGTTTACAAAAATAAGTTGAATGAAAATAGAGAAGTGACCAGAAATAAAGCAAGATTAGTATGTAAAAGATATGCTCAGATTGACAGAATAAAATTTTGAACCAGTGGCAAGGTTAGAGGTTATTATAATGTTTCTTACATATACAGTGTTTAAAATTTTCAGTGTTTTAGATGGATATCAAATCTGCCTTCCTAAATGGAAATCTCAAAGAAGAGGTCTACATTGAGCAGCCTGAGTGATTTATTCTCTCAAATATTAGTAGTCATGTATGCATATTGAAGAAAGCATTGTATGGATTGAAACAAGCTCCCAAAGCTTGGTATGCATGACTTGATAAGTACCTATAAGATCAAGGTTTCAAGAGAGGATTTACTGATATTAATCTCTACATCAAAATAGAAGGCAAGAATAAATTGATTGTTGTGGTATATGTTGATGACATAATTTTTGGAGGAAATATTGAAAAGATGATATAAGATTTTTTTTATAATATGCAAAAATAATTTGAGATGTCTATGCTTGGATCATTGTCATTTTACTTAGGATTGTAAATATTTTAGTCAAATAAAGGAATTTTCATATCTCAAAGTAAATATGCTAAGGAAATGTTGAAAAAAATTGGTTTTGAGGATTGTGCATCTGTTGGCACACCAATGTGTATAGGAAATAAGGTGAGAAAGGGTGAAGATTCACCTATTACAGATCAATCTTTATATAGATCTATGATTGGTAGTATTTTATATTTAACAACATCGAGGCCAAACATCATGCATGCAGTAGGTATGGTGGCAAGATATCAGTCATCTCAAAAGATAGTCATGTTCATTTAATGAAGAGAATATTTAGATATATCAAGGGGATATTAGACTACAGATTGTGTTATTCTACACGCAGATATTTCACTTTAATTGCTTATACAGATTCAGATTGGGTAGGGTGTTTGGATGACAAGAAGAGTACAAGTAGAGGAGATTTCTTTCTTGGTGATAGCTTAGTATCATGGATAATAAAAAAGTAGAATTTAGTATCAATTTTTATAGTTGAACCATAATATATTGTAGTGGTTTTGTGTTGTACTCAAGTGCTTTGGATGAAACAAACTTTGGAAGATATCAATTTAAAATATGATGAACCTATTTCTATTTTTTGTGACAATAGAAGTGCTATTAATATTTCAAAGAATCTAGTGATTAATTTAAGAACAAAACATATTCCCATTAGATATCACTTCTTGAGATAGCAGGTTGCAGATCAATAAGTTAAGATGGAGTATTTTAGTACTACATAGTAGATTGTAGATATTTTCACAAAGTCACTACCAAAAGACACATTTGAGTATCTTTGAAAGAACTTGGGAGTAATTTCTTTTACTTCTAGCAATTGAGGTTCAACATCAGTTGAGGGGAAGCTAAGTGTTAGCTCTAGATAGGCCATTTGTCATTGATGTCAAAGGGAGAAAATAATAGGTACCGGCACAAGGAATAGGTACAAGTTGCTACAATAAGGGAGAGTTATTTTATATTTTTTAGATGGTAGTATGTGCAAGTTTCAAGATGTGGTACTCTCAGTTTGGGGTTGCCATCAATGATAAGGGGAGATTGTTGGAAATATTGTCACTGATGTCAAAGGTCTAGCATTATTGGTGATAAAGGCCCTATTGCATTTAATGGTGTTTTTAGTATTCATATCTTGTCTAATGTGTGTTAATATTTATTTAATATTAATGAATATATTTTTGGTTGCATATAAATCAAAAGAGGGCCAATAGAGAAGTAAAAGAGTCTCAAGGTAAAAGACAAAAGAGGAATGGGATGCATTTTCTCATGAAGAGTCATCTTGAGGAATTCCAAGAGTCACCATGTGAAGACAAAAGAGGTATGGTAAATTTTTCCATGAAGGGAAACTTTGAGGAATACAAAAAGTCACCAAGATAAGGACAAAAAAGGAAAGGATGATTTTTCTTATGAAGGTTCACCATATGACTTTTCAAATGCAAAGATACGAAGGGTCATGCAATTTTGGCACCATTTTCCATGATGATTTAAGGATCACAAAGGGAAAATGACAAAGGTCATTTGGAAAGCTATAAATAACAGCTTGAGAATGCATTTTTAATATGCAAGAGAGTACATGGTTTGTATTTATTTTCAAAGAAAGAAAAGTAGAGGATATTGTAGAGTTATATCATTTGTTTAGTAAGTAAAATTGAAAGATAGTTGTGTTTTATACACAAAAGGGGTTGGTGCTTCTGTGAGTTAGTGCTCACAAATCTTTGCAAGGGGTTGGTGCTCTTATGAGTTTGTGCTCATAAATAGTTGTCTTGGTGCTCAGCAAAGGGGTTGGCACTTCTGTAATTTGGTGCTTGCAAACTTTATATTTTGAGTTGATGCTCATTCATATACTCAAGATTTTTCTCCATGGTTTTTCCCACTTTGGGTTTCCATGTATAAATATGGTCTCTCTCTCTCTCTCTCTCTCTCTCTCTCTCTCTCTCTCTCTCTCTCTCTCTCTCTCTCATGTTGTATAAATTATTGTTTCAATTTTATTGCGTAACTTGAATGTGTGATTAAGTGGTTAAAGAAAAGAAATCAAAGTAAATAAAACTATATATAATATACTGATTCACTCCCCACACTTAGTATATTTTGTGCTTAACAAATATCATAACAAACTGACAAGGCAACAGAATTGTTGTGCCATTTAACAAATTTTGAAACACTACTAACTTTATGTGAAATTCTATCAATGCTGAAGGAAATGAATTGTATAATAAAATATGCTTGGGAGAGGTCAATTTATATTTTAGATTTCATATGGTTGAGAAAATAAGTATGTTAGTCTCTAGATATATTATACACTTCGAATGAAATGTTCTAATGCTTTATTTTTAGTAGTTGGTAATGTTTGACCAGTTTAAAGAACCCTGATAGTTATTTGAAGTTGAATATCAATGATCATTTTTATGTCATTGTTAATGGAAAGGAGATTCCATTGCACACTTTCTACAAAATACCTGATCTTGTGGGAGTTGAATTCAAAGAACTGTTTGTAACATGTATTTTGTATGACACTATTCTATCTGAAACCTAGATGAAACTAAGTATAGTTTCCCAAAACTTATCTATAGAGATCAGAGATTGTTTTGAAATTGAAGATTTGTTTTAGGCTATGGTAGTTATGAATCCCATTTTATGTAATAGTAATAATAGTCAAAATATGGTTAATTTATTTCACAAATACATGAGCTATTTTGTAATGCATTCAATAAATCTATAGAGATGAATGGAGTAGAAATTAAAAGTATTTTTTGAAAATATTTACTAACATCCCACTTGACCCATTTTATAATTATAATGTTTGAACAATATCATCTTCTAGGCAAACCAATAGAGAATGGGGAAATTACAAGACTGTGGAAAAAAACTTCATCCTAGTACTATACTATAGAAATGTCTAAGTGAATATTTTAGATTATATGAGCTTCATCAAATAATGATTTAAGGATCAGTAGAAGATGAAAGAGTACTCAGTGCATTATAATTCATAAAGTCAACTTTTAAATAGATAGGATAGAAATTTAGAAACCTATTTGAGATTATATGTTTCATGCTATGTAGTGGATATATTTCCTTACAAAAGAGCTATGACAACATGGAATTCTATAACTACAAAAAGAAGCATCATAAATACAATGAAAAATAAAAAAGATGTAAATAATTACATTAAATATGGTACTAACACAGTAGAGGCAAATGTTGCTCTCGATGATCAATTTTGTGTAGGATTGTTTCAATTAACAAACTATTAGTTTAGAGTTTTGATTTTCTAAATTTTAATTTTGTATAATTTTATAATTTGTTTGTAGAGACTACTATTCAATGTGTTAATGTTTTAATTTATATAATTTCTTAGGTAATTGTAAATTTGTCACATATTTATCATAAGATGCAATAATTATTATACATTTTTTGAAAATCATTTCCTTATTTGTTGCTAAGTGCTAAATGTAAAAGATTAATATATTGTGATTGCGTTAGGGGGAACACTAGAGGTTAATATGGTTATTTTATATTTACGTTTTTGATACATATTTTTTTTAGATCTATTTTTTCCCTACATATGTGATGTATTTATCATGCCTTCACAGCATGTCATATATGTCTGCATTGTGTTTGATGTTCTTATTATGTGTTTTATTTGGACTGCTTGTAGTCTGTTATGTGCCTTCAATGTACTCATGTTTTACTTTATCTAATTGTTTGTAAGTAATTTTCACATGTTTATGATAATATGCAAAAATTATTATATGTTTTCAATTTTCCAAAAACTATAATAACTATGTCAATGCCAAATCACTTTCATGAGGACATTTAAAAACATGTCCAATTGTTTAGAGTCCTTAGAAATAATTATTCTTAGAAAAAATGTCATCAAATAAAATATAACTTTTCAATCACATATCAATGAGTATGAATAACAATCATATTGTATATGATACATATTTACATATTCATAAAGACCTTACCTCTTGTTTATACCAATTTTCATATGAATAAAATTTATTTGATGAGTCCTTATCTATTTAAACATATTCATAACATTAAACAATCCATTAAACTATTGTATAGTTCATGATCACAATCAATCATGCATATTTTCAATTTCAATGAATCCTCATTATTATTGACTATCATAAATTACAATACTATCTTCAACATAGACCTCTAACAAACATGAATGTGATTTTCTAATGGCCCCAAACACATCTAAAATCATGATTTACTCAATAAATAAAAGAAATATAATAAAGATGAGATCTTCCACACAAAACAACTCACTCTTTTATCAAAACATGCAATAATTATTATATGTTTTCTAAAATATATTTCTAGGTTTCTTGCTAAGTAATGACTCCGAAAGATTAATATGTTATGATTATTTTAGGGAGAACACTATATAAAGGAATATGTTGACATTAATCCATTTATATTGAGATTTTTCACAAGTGCATCACAACTATCAAAAGATGGCCTAACACCATACAAGTTTACAACATCATAAATTTAAAATTGAAATTGCAATCTAAGTAGCTCATATAGTAATTAAAACTAAGTAAAGTGATCTATGCATCTAAATAATTGAAATTGTCATTCATAATATATACTTTAAAAGAAAACATTGTTTGTAAATATATAAAACAAATTGTCAACTACTTAGCTAGTTTTTCAACAACTTTTTCAGCTTCTTTCTCAACCACTTTCTCAGCTACTTTATCAACCAAAACATCCTTTATACCATTGTTATCCTTAAATATCCCTACATTTTCAAGATCCAAAGCATATTGTGAGTGGTAAGGGTGTTTTAAGATGATACATTATACACACTTTTAGTCTAAAAAATTATAATTAAAAACCAACAAACAAAAACAATAAAATATGTAATGTAAAATAACTTCCATGGAGGGTCAAGAAGGCACAAGAGTTGTTACTTTTTGTTGTAGTGGTGGTTTTTCCAACATTTGATTTCTTGTTGAGTCAATAGAAAGAATTAAAAATAAAAATAAAATAATGCACTTGAGAATTGAAAATTAAAATCTTAGTTGAAATTTTTAAATAGAAAACCTACATGTGGAGACAACATCAAAGAAACTTGTGGACATTTCACAAGTTGATAGGATTGCAAGGATGATTATGTAAATATTAAATCTACAGAGTCTTTAACTACACATTATCCTATTGAGGTATATTATTTTCGAAAGGCACACATTCTTGCCTTTAAGTTGTAACAAATAAATTTTAAACATTTATTAATATTTACCTTTGTAGCCATTTAATAAGCAAATAAATATTAAACCCTAGATCAATAAATGAAAAAATAAACTAATCTCCTATTCATCCACAGACAAAGAGTTTGTCATATTTTTAAATCAAGCACAGTTGGATCTTGTTCTTTTTAGACGTCAAATTAGGCCTCATAGTACAATGTCAAAATAAAAATTAAACAAGAAACAGTGAAACTAAGATTGGTAGAAGCATAATTTAATTCAATTTTTATTTGAGTGGAAATAAAAGAGCACCAGTCAAATTTATATTTAAAAAGAGTATAGACAATCTAAAATATTTCCCAATAGGAAATTTTTATTGGTCTTCTGTGCAATACTATTCTGGCTTGGAAAAATTGAACCATTTCTTTAAAAAAAAAGGTGAGTAATGGCTTCAATGTAGAGGCCCCTCTTCTAACTATCTGAAACAAAAGACAAAATGAGGATTTTAGATCGTAAAAGTTAAATTTTAAAAATACAAACAAATTTATAAGTAAATACTGATTTGACTAATGTGAAAATCAACATATGTCACCAAAAATTTGTTTTCTTCATATGTGAATATTGATTTGGAACTCACTGGGGTTACATTTTGAAATGGAAGACCTGTTAGATTGTGAATATCATTTGAAAAAGTGCCAAAGGTAAATGTTATGGATTGTACTTTCACTATGAATACATGAGCATTTTTAATAGAGTTGTGTCTATGTCATATTAGATAATGTAGAGTGGGTTAGTAAATTTGCATTCTTAAATCTAGTCATTGTACACATCTGGTTAATACATAAGCCTCAAAATGTTTCGGCATAGTAGGTTTTAAAAAATGAATTTTATCTTCATGGCTGCAAAGGGGGATGAGAAATCATTTTTGTAAAATATTAAAAATGATGGTAGGTATAAGTATTTATAGTGTAGGGAAGGTGACCAAGTAACTGAACCACAAACTAATCATATAGGTAACCCACCAACTTGTCTCGATCATTTGGTTATGTCCTTTGTTCTAATTATTTAACTTCACTATTTGACTATGCCATTTGGCTGTCATTTGGCTTTGTTGTTCAACTCTGTAGTTTAGCTAGGTTGTTCGACTATGTCATTAGACTATGTCATTTGGATATATCATTTGGCTACATTTTTTGGTTGTGTCATTTTAATGTATTATTTGTCCATTTCATTTAGTTACATAATTCATCTATATCATTCAAATTTGATGTTTGTCTGTATCATTCAGCTATGTCATTCATCTTTAACATTAGGATAGGTCATTTGACTATGTCATTCAACTATGTGATTCATTTATGACATTCAGTTAGGTTGTTTGGATGTGTCATTCAACTAGGTTATTTAGCTGTGTCTTTCATCTATGTTGTTTAACTATGTCATCTTGATTATTTTTCTATGTTATCTGATCTTACCATTCATCTTTATCATTTAGATCTGTCCTTTGATTGTGTCATTTAGCTCAGCCCTTTGGCTCCATCATTTGGTTCAATCATTTAGATATGTTGTTTGGCTCAAGCATTGTATAGTGAAAAACATCGATTAAAAAATTTACCATCACCCACAGATGTTTCACCATACCAAATAATCAAATTTATCTAAATTTACCAAATATTTCTAATAGGTTTTCTAGTAGGGCCTCTTAAAATGAACCTTGATGACCACTATTTACATACCTACACCCATGTTGAATGTTGATGTCATTAATAAAATCACCAATAATTTAGGGCCTTAAAAGAATTAATAGCAATCAATATTTTTAATCTCAAATAATATATTTGTGCTTTGATTTCAACATAATCCACCTCATATATCTCAGCAACCACACCACCAATAACATATAAGTTTGTTTCCCTCATAGAAACTAATTTAACTTGCTTTAATTTTATCGATACATTCAACACTTACAATGATCCATAATTTTTATGTCTAAATTTAATTTTAATGGTCCATAATTTTTGTTTGATTTTTATATTTATTTTGTTGTTTCAAATAGTTTCTAAGATCTTTTTATTTTCATTTTGTCCTAGTATTATTTTAATGTATTTTATGAGAATTTTTTAATAAACAGGTACAAAATTATCTTAAAGACATGGTGGGAGTGCAATATTTTCAAAAAATATTTATAAAAACATAATTAAATAAATCTTCATCAACTATTATTTGTTTTAATTCATTTAATAAACATATAAATTGCATATATATATATATATATATATATATATATATATATATATATATATATATATATATATATATATATATATATATATATATATATATATATATATATATACACACACACCAAATAATATCATAGAGGAAAATTTCACGCATGTGAATTTTATCTTGTCATTCATGATTATTTTGAAATTTCCAAAAAAATATTAAAAATTTATAGAAATATAAACCAATAGGATTCTAAATTTATGTTAAAATTAAAGGTAGTAACTTCCATAAAAATATATAAAAATATAAACCAATAATATTTTGATTCTAGCCAAGGATACCCTTGTTGTTCTGTTTGATAAATAAGAGAAGGAAGTTATTATTGCTAGGGAAGAATGGCTAACTACAAAAGGACTAATTTGTAAGTTTGAAGGGTTTTGGCTGACTCTGATAGCTTTACATGAGTGGATCTCAACCTCATAGCAATCTATGCTAGAAGGTAAAATATAAATTCATCCCTGTTTTAGAGGTTTTTTCTTCTAATTTTAAATTGTGTGATAGATTAAGATGTTTTTTTATTGACATGGTTTGTGACTCGAATAAACACACTCTATTGTTAAAACCCTAGCATACATATTTTAATGCCCAGACTAAAACTTTTAATTTTAAACCAATTTACTTAGGCTTTAAAATCATCTTTACTAGTTTGGGATGTTTCATGTTTTTAGCCATTGGAAATACAATAAGTACAATTTGGACCACTAAAAAATAGACTATTATTAAGGGACATTCCACATATGCCCATGTTTTGGTTTATGTATATTTTTCTAAATATTTACTTTCTCAATTAGAAATATAAGTGAGGGAGAAAACATAGATGCAATCCCTTGAATTTTAAGGTATGTATCCCTTTTAGGTGCATAAGAATTTTATAAACAAGGCATCTTATAAATGATTTCTAAAGTTTCAAATTCAAAACGACACTATTATGGTTGAAAAATGCATAAATTGAGCATAATATGCTTCCAAATATGGAAGATAATGGAAATGATAATGAGGGATCAGAATCAGAGATCCATTAAAAGAAGAGAAGTAGAATCATAAAAATGAAACACTATGTTGTGAGGAAATGACCAAGTATGGGGGGAGGGGGAGGAGAAGTTGGGATATAGAACAAGGTTATGTTACATGAGAGGAATAATGGAAATGTAGACATTAGATTAGATATATCAGCCCAATCTATGTTAAAAGACAAGGTGTGTTTGAATCAATGCAAACACATAATCAAGTAGCTTTTTAAAAAAAAATTAAATCCTCATATTTGCAAACCCTATGGAGGAAGGAGAATGGAATTTTTTAGAAATTAAAAGAAAGGGAAAGGTAAATATGGTTTGAATCCCATGACAATGTATCTGAAATCTAACAAATAAATTATCGTGGGAGACTACTATTTGGTCTCTTCTTTATTTTTATTTTTGTTTGGGCAACAACTATTGTTAAAAATCTTGGCATTTGAGGCTATTTTCTTCTTGCTTATTAGTTGTTCTTTAGCTGATTTTATTCAGTCTTTTGTTGCTGAGAGTATTATTATATTTGGATGGTGTGTCCTTGACTTTACATGTGTGTGTTCTAAGGTAAGCGTCCCAAGTTTAAAAATAAAAAATACCCTTCATCCTTAATAAAAAAGTATATAAAAAAATTATCTTATACATTATGATTGTAAATGATTAAAAGAAATTAAACATTTGAGTTTCCACTATATTCAAACATTCACATCCTTTGCATGAAGCCATGCCATTTTTATTCATAAATTTATGAAACTAATATTTTTAGTACTTCCATTGATATTGTACAAACATGTAGATATATTTATTGGGTTTTCTTTAAACAAATCCCATATCTTAATTGTTTCCTTCCTCTATTTATGGTAAATTAAAAAATAATTTTACTCCATTTACCCAACTATTAATTAAAATTAAATCTCAAAATAATACATAAAAATCTATTACTATAATTTGTAACATAATAATGGAAATATAGATAGTGAGTGTGTGGTGTGCTAATGGTGCAATGTTGGGCCTCATTCAAGATGGGACACTTTCAGTTTTAGGTGTTAAAATGGATTTTTGTATAAAGATACATTTAAAAACTTATCATAATTTGTGTCATCTACATGTCTAAACATACACTTTTTTAGTATTAAAAATGTATAGTAATTATTATGTTTCATAAATGTTTCATAAATTTTAATTTAGTTATACATATTGTAGAATTGTATTGCATACTATGTCCAGCATCAATGCAAATTATTCATTACATGTAAACATGAAATTTCATATTATTCATTTTTATTTTATTTGATATTTTTAATTTAAATTTTAATATTATGTTTCACCACTTATTTAATTCAACATGTAATAGGTATGGGACATTTATTCAAATATTATAAATTATGATTTTTTAAAAAGCATTATTCAATTATTAAGAGGACATGGGGAATAGTTTACAGAGATTTTTCTATATATTTGTAAACGTGAAAAATGCATAATTTTTTAAAGATTTGTATAATGTAATTGATCATGAACATAAATGTAATGAATTAAATATTAAATTCTTACCTCAATCTAAACATAAGAGGAAATACAATTTCTAGAAGGTGAAGAGTCTTGTTCTCTTTGAAGTCTATATATATATTCATCATGTATAAAGAGATATGTTAGATATATTAAATAACATTGAATTCAATATAATTCTTTAAATTTTTATTATGCAACCTCATCATGTGCCTTGAGTATGTATTCTTTATGAGTTAATGTATCCTTGTTATATTTTATACTGTAATTTTGCCTTAGTTTTGAGAAGGAAAATCCTATTTTATTCATGATGCTAAGATTCATTTATTAATTTTTCAATATTACCTATATAATAAATTAAAAAATTATTAAATCAGCTTATCATCCATATGACCCATCTGAATGACATAAGTCTTATGAGTCCCATTCTTACCCATAAGACTAAAAACATTAGCATGTCTTGATGAGTAAATCCAAGGACTTATAGATACTAAAATATGATTTACATAGTACATAAGTCCTATCAACATGGAAGATGCCTATCTTGGCTATACATTTTAGATATATACCTATTTATTGTTGAAAGGATACTATTCACTATGTCTTTGTGTTTGTATTAATTATCACTTAGTCTGACCATTTTCATTCTGATGACGAGTCCTTCTATACTGTGAAAAAATATCTAAACCTAATTATTATCCTTCAAATGTTGCTAGTTTTGGGAATAAGACTATTTGATATATTATTGGAGACTTGCATCTGAGACTGACACTTGCATTGGTGCATGAGCCTAATTTTCCTATAAAGTGTCATGTTCCAAAAATTCATACAATTTGCAAATAAAAAAATCACAAATTAGGCCTAAGTTATTTAATATGATATATTTATAAAAGTTATTGGTATATATACAAAATAAATCCTCATTTATCAATCACCTATAAATCACATACAATTCAAAATATAATATACTAATAATCACTCAATCTAGCATCCAAGATTGCAAACTTGAATTATTTGTACATATTTTCATATCAACCATAGGATAAATATTTCTATAGGTATGAAGAATTTTAAGAGTAGTCCATGAATAATTTTATCATGTTATAATATATGTCAATATTTATTTGATTATCAAACATTAAATCCTTGTACACAAACTAACTAATAGGTAGGCTAAAACAAAATAGGTTTGAGTCCCTTTTCATAGTATTGGATATGTAGATAGTGCCAATTGATATATGTGTCCTTGGGGAAGCTCAAAACCATGACCTCACTAACCTATTTTACTATGGTCATTCCAAGGATGAAGATATAGGATTTGATAATTTCAAAAAAAGTGATACCATGTGTGCATGATATAAATATGTTAGAAGAAAGGTGATAGAAAACATAAAATCCTCCAATTCATCACATCCATATCTAGTCAGTATTCTATATGGGACACATGTGGTAGGGTTAGACACTTGCATTGATGGAATTATCCAATTCAACACAAACATTCAAGGCCAAAAAAGCAATATTTATAGAATCTAATGATTGTTCCAAGCTCATTTCATATTGTACATACAACCTATTCTAGATCATACCTACATGTGCATAATACACCAACTAATTATAATTATTTGTAATTTATTGTAATATGTATGAATATATGTCATTTACTATTTTCACTAATCTCAATTGTATAAATTTAAAATAGTTTTTATCTAATTTTTATATTAATTAGTCTAATCATTAGAGTCATTCAACATCCTTATGTAAAATCTAATATAATATTATTAACCCTAGATACCCCACATGTCTAAATTTAGGTTTAATATTTTTTTGAACACAACCTTCGAGTCTTCCTTTCCAATCTAAGCTTGTTGTATTGTTTTAGAATATATTAGTTATTCAATTTTTAATATTATTATAATGACTGATTATTCATAAGCATGTGTGTGTGTGTGTGTGTTTTCCCATTATCATATTAGTCTTTGTAACATTTAAAATGGATGAAAAATAATTTATTCCTCCTCCTAACCCTAAGGAGGGTGATAGCTACCATCCTTCTAACTAGGTTGATACTATCACTTCTTCAAGGTATAAGGTGGCCAATCTTATAATGTTAAAATAAGGTAGATAACAAAGCATTCTTAAATCTCTAGATGGTACATGTATGCATTCTCAATATAAATTACCTACAATTTATGATTATGTATCCCTAAAAGATCAAAATACCATTATAATAAAGTTAAAAGATTCGTTAAAAAATCAAAATCAGTATTTCAGTTCAAGGCTCACATCATTGTAAAATCAAATTGCTTACCTATAGAATGAAAATATGCTAATAGTAATCATGTTTTTTAATCTTAATCTTACAAGGTTTCACATACAAATGAAAAACTACAATAGAAACCATTTAAAACAAGTGATTCTAAAAGTGACAAAAAGGCTAATAAGATTTCAAGTGAAATTTTAAGTGATACTTTAAAACTAAGAGGTTCAAATGCCTCATCTACATCCTTTATGGGGATAAAAATACTATTGTGCATATCATAAAAAACATGGGAATCATACATGTTGTTGTTGTGTAATAAAAAACAAAATACAAATTCACAAAGATAGTGATGATCCTATCATTGTTACATCAACCAAGAGATTTTAGGAATCAAATCTCTAATATTATAGCTAGGATTAATAAGCATTCATACCAGATGTTATGAAAAATATGTCTTACAATTCAAGTATTTAAATGTGAAATAGTAAGCTACAAAATAAAGAGATAAAAGGGAATGCATTACAAAAGAGATTATGTGGAAAACTTATAATATATAAATAAAAACCATTGATGAACTGGCATCTTCTAGACTTCATATTCACATATAAACTCTCTTCTACAATAGCTCCTCCAAAACTACTTCAACACTAACAATCAAACCGTCAATGGTTACATCTAAAGAATTCAGGTTGTGAACCAAGTATAACAAGCACAAGCACAAACTTGCATAGATCCTCAAATAGCATGAATTACAATGAGAGAACTTATGTAGATTAATAAAATATAAAAAATAGAAGAGAATAAACAAGAGAGAGGATAAAATGTGCCATCCTTGAAGTGGGTGCATTATTAATCAATATGGAACCATGTCTCCCAAATGTGTCAAGCCAGGATTTGAATGACATCTTATGATGCCCCCTTTATCACTCTATGTGTACTAAAAATTGCTATGCCTGACTTCACATGTGACCTCAATATAACATAGTGATCATTATCTCCCACTTTCCCATGTGCATTCACATGAGTTAAAGGATTCCCATCTTCTGAGCTCATTCAATAGGAACCAACATACAAACTATGCCACACAAGTACATGCCTATAAGGAATTAGAAGATCCACTATCATTATGTCCTCACATGTATCTATAAAATCCAACCCATATGATTAAGTGGATAAATGTGCCCCATTTATCTCTCCTCATATTTTAAATATGAAAGATAATGCATGGGCTAGAACACCCACCATGAGCTATGCCACATCATCAACCAACCACATCACTAACCATCCACATCACCAGCATGCCACATCACTATGAATAGTGGCCATGAATAATAATTTAACATCATAATATGATCCCCATTAAAGTCAATATACATAGACTTTTACCATGCCTTCGTATTCTACAACCAATTATCCATTTATACCCACTATTGCACTTACACAAACCTAGCTAAAGTTTTGTTACAGTACTAAAACTTCTCTTCCCTGGATGGCATTGTCAACATCTTCTCCTCCATTACAGATTGCAATAGCTAAAGTGACTCTTCATGTCTCCATAGACTAATCCTCTAATTGGGATTCACTCACAACTCCCACTGCTTGGAAGTATGTGGTTTAGAGCTCACCATGGCATCATGATGCTTTCTACTTCTAACTAATCTAATACATAGGACATAACATGTTTTTTCATCTATTATATGATGCTC
This sequence comes from Torreya grandis, assembly GCA_037957365.1. Classification (NCBI taxonomy): domain Eukaryota; kingdom Viridiplantae; phylum Streptophyta; class Pinopsida; order Cupressales; family Taxaceae; genus Torreya; species Torreya grandis. The sequence goes on along the minus strand of JARHVA010006476.1, from coordinate 259,889 downwards.
TTGGGAAGACAACTCAATAATGAAAAGAAGTAAGTACTTCATTGCTTTCACGTACTTTTAAATATCCATCTTTGGTTTACTCTATATACTAGCTTCATCACATCCTTGTCACATGAGCCATCACACCAGTGATCATGATGGGACCTATATCCATGATTTCATCAACACAAACAACATATTCTAAACACTTTGGCTCTTTATGTAGGTATTGAATATCCCATACTACATGTGTTACGCTACAGAAATCCATATAGTGACTTATTGAGCATGTAAACCAACACCTCTTTTCCTCATCACACATCTATCACTCCCTAAGAAATATCACCATGTAGGATATATTCTACTCCAACTCATTGATCAAAAACAATTTCACATATCACTCTTGATAGTAATGATGTGATAGGATCCCATAAAAGTCAAAACCATAGTTCTTCACATATCCTTCAAGCTATCAACATGGCACAAGTTCCTTAGACTATTGACAAATCCTAAGAAGTCATCACACTACTCAATACATCACTACACCTACCACATTTTAAAGCCTCAATAATGCATTCATAATTCATCATACTCTACCACATGTCCAAACACATGAAATTATCCTTCTAAGAACACTAGGTCTCAGTTGTTCTTCAGGATGTCACCTTGAGCTACTAACCATGTCAAACATGACACAAATGGACAAACAATAGCTCCATCAAAGTCATCATGTAATTTAGTGCACAAATACACCTATTGATTTTTTAAGCCCAAAAAATACATCCAAAATACATTACTACTCTACTGCATGTCCAAATACATGACCTTCTCCTTTTGGTAATACTAGGTCTCAATTGTTCATATGCATCTTCATCTTCAAAATAGGTACAGCTTTATATTTCTTTTTACCTCCTTCAGATGGATGGTTTAATATCTTCAACATCTCATCTAGTAACATGTGGTCAATAAAATACCACATCATACATCCCTTCTATTTATTTCGAATAACTATATCAAGGTCATGTCTTGTCCTCAACTTCTTTAAAATAAGACCATCTTGGTCCTCAATTTATAAAGTTGCTTCATGTTCAATAACAATATTGTGTAGGATGTTGGCTTGTCTAGAAAATAATTTTAGCTTTTTCTTCCACTCATATGTGGTCTCCTACTTGGCAACATCAATTAAAAATGATCTTCACCAAGATATCCTACACCCTCTTCTATAGAGAGATACCTACAAAAATAAACATTTGTTTTCTTATTTAATCTCCAACTCGGTGTCTCCTCCAGTCATAGAAGCTTCAAATTGCATAAAATAAACAAAATTAAAAAAAACACTCACACATGGAGTTTTTCACCATAGCTCTGATACCAGATGTTAGGAATCAAATATCTAATAGCATGTATAGGATCAATAAACTTTGATACTAGATGTTAGGAAAAATAGATCCTACAGTGCAAATATTTAAATGGAAAATAATAAGCTTTAAAAAATAGACAAAAGAGAACAAATTACACATGAGATTGCATGGAAACCCTTCAATGTGTAAGGAAAATTGAAGGGCAAAATGGATTCTTCTAGACATTATTTTAATGTATTAACTCTCTTCTACAATACCTCATTTATCAAATCTTTGGTTGCTAACAACCAAACACTCAATGCTTACACCTGAAGCATTCATGTAGCAAACCAAGCATAACAATGCCTCTAGGATCCAACCTCCAAGTATACAGTCCTAAGTTTACATGTATCATCTAACAGGATGAATTACAATGAGATATATTAGGCATATTAAAAATATTTACAACATAGAAGAGAATAAACAAGAAAGAAGATAAAATGTGTCATTATTGAATTGGGTGCACTACTAATCAATAATTAACCTTGTCTACCTTATGTCCAAATGAAGCTTTGAAGACATCTCATAATGCTCCCTTGACCACTCTATGTGCACTCTAAATTGTTATGCCCCACTTTACATGTGACCTCAATATATCATAGTGATTATTGTCCCCCACTTTCCCATATGAATTCACACGAGTCAAAAGATTTCCAACTTTTGACCTTATCTAATAGGATCCCATAGATAAACCTAGCCCCACAAGCACATGCCTAAATGGAATCATGAGATCCACTGTCATTATGTTCTCACATCCATCCATAATATCCCACCCATGTGACTAAGTGGATAAATGCACCTCATTTCTCTCTCTTCAGTCATACCACCAACTGTGGGCCATGCCACATCATCAACCTATCACATCACCTGTATGACACATCACCATGCATAGTGGCCATGAATAGTGATTCCTGAATACTGACTACAAATAGTGAATTCACATCCTAACAAGAAACCCACTCACATTATGAGTACCTCTTATAAAGCACAATTAGTAAAACACCAAATACGGTTACAAATGATAATTAAGAACACAAGTAATTAAAAATGAAAAAAACTAGAATAAGCAAATATATAAAAGGAAAATATAGAAAAATTATTATTAGAAAATGATAAAAATGAAAACAAACAAATAAGAAAGGCAATGTTAAAAATAAGCAAGAATAGTAGTTGAAAAATAAAACTCAAGATAAACAAACAAGAATTCTAAGAAGAGGTTTCCTAACAAAGTATTTTTCAAAGTAAGAGATGCCTATAAAATCAAAGCATACATATATGGTTTCCAAATATCCAAACATCGTATCTATTCCATGCATAGAGGAATAAATATCTATGTGCAATACTAGAAATCATATTTTTTCATCTTTAAATAAATAGGTCAAGTCACAAATCACATCTTTTCATAGTGTGAAATCAAATATGTGTGATTATTGTCTATCCCATATTGAGATGAAATATTTTGACAATGATTAATATACTCATTAAAAATAAACTTTAAATAAAGAAACTCCAATTTATGGTGATGTTGGTTTTTCATACATGAATGCCCAGAATGACACATCACAAGTTCAGTAAAAACTTAAGTTCCATGTCTCCTATAATAATGATTACATTAACTATTATGATCCTAATAACATATAATATTGGATCTATCATGATGATATTAATTATACAAAATATGAATATGACATATATGAGATAGACCCTTCACAGAGATATGTCATTGATGAGTACATTGGCTTATAGTACCACCTTTCCTTGTATATGTCTTCTTTCGTTTTCTTTCGAAACTTTCCAAAAATATAAAAACATTGAAATGAATTCAAAAATACCATAATTTTTTAGGATGTTCTTAGTTTTACTATTTTCTAAACTTATGTTGTTTTCTCCATGTTAGCACAATACACATCATTTTTTACCTATAAACACATATTTTTCATGAATCATTTGAGTGTGATGTAGCCATAACCAGACACATGATATATGTACATATAGGTGTTAGGCCTTCCCTCTACTAAAATCAAAAGTACATGGGGATATCAAATTATTTGATCATGATACACCCGCGTTATATTATGCTATGATAACTTTACATTATCACGTTTGAGATAATATACTTAAGCACGACTATACTCCTACTTATACCATTCATAGTCTATTTGATATGCTATGTACTTAAAAAAATTTACGAACACATATTCATAGGAAATAGTATTCTAGGTTCATGTTATTTTCTTATATTTGTCATAATTTTCCATTTTAACACTTCTTTGAGTGCATTCCTTTCTTGATATTGTAATGAATTATATTTCCTACTTGAGGATTTAGATATGGTATATTAATTATAGCCCTTGTGTCATAGTTTGCCTATTTATTCATTTGAATATGTCATTATTTATTGTATGTGTAAATTTCAATATGTCATTATATGCTTTGTAGACATTTGAATAAGTCATGTAACCTTGATTGTGGGGCATTTAAAAATTTCCCCTATATTTGGTCTCTTTGGACCATTTTCACATTGATTTTCTTTTGAGTGCTCTTGTCTGTGTGCTTGATTGCTATTTAATCTTGTATTGTTAGTCTCTATATGTTTTCATTATCTATATCATGCTTATTATAATTTGATTTGATCACACATTGTGTGTTTCAATGATATATCTACTTAGACATGTTAATCTTATATGTTGCATGATCCATAAATAACTTATATAGTTGTATTATCCTTTGGAGGTAAGGAAACTACCAAATTATATTGGGGGAATACCATAGAGGCATGGTTTCCACATTTTCATAGTTTCAAATTTCAATGGGGCATGTCAAAAATTCACCATCACCCATAAACGATTCACCATACCAATGAATCAAATTTCCCTAGATTTGCCAAATATTTTCAATAGGTTTTCTAGTAGGGCATCTTAGGAATGAACCCTTATTACCATTGTTTATACACCAACACCCATGCTTAATGTTTATGTCATTAATAAAATCACGAACAATTTAAGGCCTCAAAAGAATTAGTAATAATCAACATTTTGAGTCTCAAATAATATTTTTGTGCTCGAATTTCAACATAGTACACCTCATATATCTCAACAACCACCCCACAAATACATATAAGTCTGTTCCCCTCATAGAAACTAATTTAACATAATTTAATTTTATCAATAAATTCAACACTTACAATGATCTGTAATTTTTATGTCTGAGTTTACTATTAATGATCCATAATTTCTGTTTGATTTTTATTTTTATTTTGTTATTTCATAATTGTTTTTGAGATTTGTTTATTTTTATTTTTACCCAGTATTATTTCAATTTATTTTATTAGAATCTTTTAATCAACATGTACAAAATTATCTTAAAGACATGGTGGGAGTGTAGTATTTTCAAACATGATTTTACAAAAATATAATTAAATAAATCCTCACTAATTATTTATTATTTTAATTCATTTAGGAAACATAGAAATTTACTATACATTAGTTTATATATATAGAGATAGAGATA
>JARHVA010006476.1:240000-250000 GCA_037957365.1 Torreya grandis | reverse complement strand
AAGATATCAAAATCAATAAATTCAGTTCAAGGCTCACATCACTGGAAAACTAGATTGCATACCTATAGAATCAAAAATATGATAATAGTAATAATGTGTTTTCATATTCATCAAACAAAGTTTCATATAAAAATGAAAAGATAAAATAGAAAACATTTAAAATAAGTGATTCAAAAATTGACAATAATTTTAATAAGATTCAAAGTTAAATTTTAGGGGAAATGCTTCAAAACTAGGAAATTCAAATGCCTCGTCTACATCCTTTAAGCGGATAAAAGTACTATTATGCATATCATAGAAAACATGGGAAGAATACATGTTGCCGTTATGTAATAAATAAAAAAATACAAATTCACAAAGATAGTGATGATCCTATCATCAATACATCAACCAAGAAAATTTAGGAATCAAATCTATGATACCATAGATAGGATCAATAATATTTATACCAAATGTTATGAAAAATATATCCTACAATACAAGTAATTAAATGTGAAATAATAAGATAAAAAATAAAGAGATAAAAGGGAACACATTACAAAAGATATTATGTGGAAATCATGTAATGTATAAGGAAAAACCATGGGAGAAATGACATCTTCTAGACTTCATATTAACATAGGAAATCTCTACTATAATAGCTCCTCTAGAAACTACTTTGATTCTAACAACCAAACCCTCAATGCCTATAGCTAAATCATTTAGGTTGTGAACCATGCATAAAAATTCCTTTAGAATCTAACCTCCAAGCATTCAAGTACAAAATTGCATAGATCCTCTAATATGATGAATTACAATGAGAGAGCTTATGCATATTAATAGAATTTAAAAAATAGAAGAGAATAAACAAGATAGAGGATAAAATGTACCATCCTTTAAGTGGGTGCATTATTCATTAATAGGGAACCATGTCTCCCCCATGTGTTAAGCTAAGCTTTGAATGACATCTTATGATGCCCCCTTTATCACTCCATGTAAAATCCAAAGTGCTACACCCCACTTCACATATGACATCAATATAACATAGTGATCCTTATCCCCCACTTTCCCATGTGAATTCACATGAGTTAAAAAATTCCCAACTTTTGACCTCATCCAATATGAGCCAACATATAAAATCTATATGGAATCAGGGCATTCACTATCATTATGTCCTCACATATATCTACAAAATCTAACCCATGTGATTAAGTGGATTAATGTTCCCCATTTATCTCTCCTCATCTTTTAAATATAAAATATACTCTATCGGGCATAACATTGATCATCATCCATGCCACATCACCAACCAACGACATCACTAACCATCTAGATCACTAGCATGCCACATCTCTATGAATAGTAGACATAAATAGTGATTTGTTAATACAAACTATGAATAATGATTTCACATCCTAACATAATCCCACTTGAAGTCAATATACATAATATTTTACAATGTTTGAGTATTATACAACTATTTATCTACTTATACCCACTATTACACTAACACAAACCCAATTGAAGTTTTGTTGCACTACTAAAACTTCTCTTTCCTAGATGGCTTTGTCAACATCCTCTCCTTCATAGAAAGTTACAACACCTTATGTAATTTTTCACTTCTCCATAGATTAATCCTCTAATTAGGATTCACTCATGACTCCCATTACTTGTAAGTATCTGGTTTAGTTCTCATCATGGCATCATGACGCCTCCTACTCCTAATTAATCTAATACATAGGACATAACAAAATATTTTCTCCTATATTAAAGTATGCTCTTGGGAAGACAACTCAACAATTAAACAAGTGGGGTGATTCCATAATTTCACATACTTGTGCATATCCATATTTGGTTTACTCTATATACTACGTTTATCACATCCTTGTTGCATGAGCCATCACACCAGTGATCATGTTGGGACCAATATCCAACATGTCATCAACACATAACAAAAACATCTAGTAAACACTTTAGATCTCCATGAAGTCATTAAATATCTTGTACTACATACGTTGCACCTACACAAATCCATATAGTGACTTATTCATCATGCAAACCAATAACTCTTTGTCTCATCTTGCATCTATCTCTCCCTAAGAAAGATCACCATGTAGGAATAACTATTCGAACTCATTGATCACCACAATTGAATGTATCATTCTTGATAGTAATGATGTGATATGATCTCATAGAATTCAAGACCAAACTTATTCACATAGCCTATAGGCTTATAACATGGCACAAGTTCATTAGACTAATCACAACTCCTAGGAATTCATCACGCTACTCAGTGCATCATTACACCTATCATGTTTTTGAGCCTCAAGAATGCATTAATAATTTATCTTGTTCTACCACATGTCCAAACACATGACGTTATCCTTCTATGAAAAGAAAGTCACAATTTTTATTTTACATGTAGCCTTGAGCTACCAAACATGACATAAATGGACAATTAATAGCTTCATGGAAGTCATCATATAATTTAGTGCATCAATGCACCTACTAAATTTTTGAGCCTAAAAATGCATCCAAAATACATCACTACTCTACTGTATGTCTGGATACATGACCTTCTCATTTTTTAGTATTAGGTCTCAATTGTTCATCTACATTATCATCTTGCTCATTCCCTACTACTTCAAAAGAGGTAAAACTTTAGATTTCTTTGTACCTCCTTCCTTTACATGGATTATTATCTTCAACATCTCGTCTAACAACATGTGGTCAATAGAATACCATATCATACATCCCTTATATTTCTTTCCAACAAACACAACAAGGTCATGTCTTGTCTTCAACATCCTCCAAAGGAAACCAGCTTGGTCCTCAAGTTATATAGTTTCTTCATGTTCAACAAGAATATTGTGTAGCATGTTGGCTTATATGACAAATCTTTTTAGCTTTTTCTTCCACCTATCTACGGTCTTCTCCTCAACAACATGAATTAAAAATTATCTTCACCAAGATATCATGCACCTTATTCTATAGAGAGATACCCATAGAAATAAACATTTATTTTCTTATTTAATCTCCAACATGGTCTCTCCTCTAGTCACAGAAGCTTCAACTTGCATAAAATTACCAACAACAAAAAACACTAACACATGGAGTTTTTCACCATAACTATGATACCATATGTTAGGAATCAAAGCTCTAATATCACATATAGGATCAATACACTTTGAGACTAGATGATAGGAAAAATAGATCCTATAGTGAAAATAATTAAATGCAGAATAACAAGCTACAAAATAAAGAGACAAAAGGGAACACATTACACATGAGATTACATAGTAAGCCTAAATTGTGTAAGGAAAACCCAAGGGTAAAATGGAATCTTCTAGACTTCATATTAACGCAAAAACTCTCTTTTATAGTATATCCTCTAGTAAATCCTTCTGTGCTAACAACCAAACACTCCATGCTTACACCTGAAGAATTCATGTTATGAACCAAGCATAACAATGCCTCTAAGATCCAACCTCTAAGCATGTAATCATAAGTTTTCATGTATCCTCTATTAGGATGAATTACAATGAGAGATATTACGCATATTAATAATATTTACAACATATAAGAGAATAAACAAGAGAAGATCAAATGTGACATCATTGAAGTGGGTGCACTATTCATCAATGGGGAACCATGTCTACCCCATGTGCCACGTCAAGCTTTGAAAGGCATCTCAGGATGTCCCCTTGACCTCTTCCTATGAATTATAAATTGTTATGACCCATTTTACATGTGACCTCAATATAGCATAGTGATTTTTATTCCCCATTTTCCCATGTGCATTCACATGAGTCAAAAGATTACCAGTGTTTGACCTCACCTAATAGGATCCCATAGACAAACCATTCCCCACAAGCACATGCATAAATGGAATGATGAGATCCACTATCATTATGTCCTCACATCCATACATAATATAAAAACCATGTGACTAAGTGGATAAATGCACCATATTTCTCTCTCCTCATCTTTTAAATATTAAAGATGCTTTGTGGGTCATACCAACCACCATGGGCCATGCCACATCATCAACTAGACACTTCACCAACAAGCCACATCACCATAAATAGTGATAATGAGTAGTGATTATGAATAAATATTCATGAATACTGACTATAAATAGTGAATTCACATCCTAACAAGAAACCCAATCACATTATGAGTACTTCTCCTAAAGCATGAGTGCGAAAACAACAAATATGGTTACAAATAATAATTGAGAACACAAGCAATTGTAAATGAGAAACCTAGAATAATAAAATATACGAAAGGAAAATCTAAAACAAACATTGTTATAAAATGATCACAATGAAAATGAACATCTACAAAATGTAATGTTAAAAAAAAGCAAGAATAATAGTTGAAAAATCAAACTCAAGATATACAAACCAACATTATAGGAAGAGGTTTATTAACAAAGTATTTTTCAAAATAAGAGATGCCTACAAAATCAAATTAGACACATATGGTTTCCATGGATCCAAACATCGTATCTATTCCATGCATATAGGAATAAATAGTTAAGTGAAATACTACAAAGAATATGCTTTCATCCTTAAACAAATAGGTTGAGTCACAAATCACATCTTTTCCTAGTGTGTAATTAAAGATGTATGATTATTATTTATCCAATATTGAGATGAAACATTTTTATAATGATTAATATACTAAATAAAAACAAAATATAAAGAAATAAATTCCAATTTATGGTGACATTGGTTTTTCATACATGAATTCTCAAAATGACACATCACAACTTCAATAAAAACCTAACAAGTTCTATGTCTCCTATAATAATGATTACATTAATTGTTATGATCCTAATAATATAGATGATTAGATTTATCATGATGATATTGATTATGTAGCATATGAATATGACATATTTGAGATAGACCCTTCATAGAGATATCTCATTGATGAGTACATTGGCTTATAGTACCACCTTTCCTTGTATATTTATTCTTTGGTTTTCTTTTCAAACATTCCAAAAATATTTAAAAAAAAAAAAAAAAATACTAAATTTGTTTATGATGTTCTTAGATTTACTATTTCCTATACTTATGTTGTTTTCTCCATTTTAGCAAATAACACATCATTTCTTACCTATAGACAGATATTTTTCATGAATCATTTGAGTGTGATTTGGGCATACCCAGACACATGATAAATGTGCATATAGATGGTAGGCCTTCCCTCTACTAAAATCAAAAGTACATGTGGCAATCTACTTATTTGATCATGATACACCCATGTTATATTATGCTATGATAACTTTACATTATCATGATTGAGATAATATGCTTAAGCATGCCTATAATTGTAATTATAGCTTTCATAGTCTATTTGATATGCTATGTACTTAAAATTTTTTACTAACAAATATTCATAGGAAATAGTATGCTAGGTTCATGTTCTTTTCTTATATTTGTCATAATTTTCAATTTTAATATTTCCTTGAGTGCATTCCTTTCTTGACATTGTATTGCATTATATTTCCTACTTGAGGATTTAAATATGGTCGACTAATTATGGCCCTTGTGTTGTAGTTTGCCTATTTTTTCTTTTGAATATGTCATTATTTATTATATGAGTAAATTTGAATATGTCATTCTATGATTTATAGACATTTAAATAAGTCATGTCCCCTTGATTCTGGGGCATTTTAAAATTCTCCTTGTATTTGCTCTCCTCGGATCATTTTCAGATTGCTTTTATTTTGAGTGATCTTGTTTGTGTTTTTTATAACTTTTTAAGCTTGTATTGTTAGTATCTATATGTTTCTATGATCTATATCATGCATATTATAATTTTATTTGATCACATATTGTATGTTTCAATGACATATCTACTTAGACATATTAATCTTACATGTTGCATGATCCATACATAAATTATATAGTTATATTATCTTTTGGAGGTAAGGTAACTACCAAATTATATTGGGTGGATTCCATAGAGGCATGGCGTCCACATTTTCATAGTTTCAAATTTCAATGGGACATGTCAAAAATGCATAGCCTCAACACGTATTTAGTGCTCATATTCTCCAGATTACATTGGGTCATGTCATAGAAACATGTCATCCATACTTGCATTGATTTCATGTTAAATATATTTCATATTTATATGATTCAAATACATATTTGTGGAAAAATTATATACATTGGTATTGTTAACATACCAAGATTTTATATTTAGACATATATGAGATTTATATGCCATGTAAAGGGCACCTAAAATTATAAAGTCAAATCATTTTCTATATTTCAAATATTATTATGATTTTTTATCTTACCCCGGATGGACTAATATTGAATATTATAGAACCAAAATAATACAATAGTTGGTTCACCTTTATAATGTTGATTATATTAAATATATCAATCTTTAAAAAATAAGTTAGATTTAATTAAGTCCTCTATATTTAAAAGATTTATATCTTGTATTTTATTAAATCATCCACCCTCATCATATATTTAGAGTGAGTTGTTTTAATTTCTCACACTCACTAAATTATACACTTATTTGGGTTGTATAATTAAGATAGAACAATATCAATGGTAATGTTATAACTCATGTTTATAGTAATATTAGGGGCATGTTATCTCAAATATATATCTATATGTATGCACTTTCATGTTCATATAGGTCCTAATCTCATTATCAAATATTTATAGTGAGACATCCTTTCAAATCAAATTGGGAGAAGGTAAGACTGCAGTTCAATCACCAAAATATCGCTCAATTTAGGCTCATGCAAAGATAAGGTTTGTATACACACCAAGGTATGCATTTGTTTCCATTAAACTATTAATTTAATTAAAAGAATATAGGGTGGAAATGTAAATACTAAAATATGAGTTATGTACTACCTCAATCTTGTTTTCTATCCTTTTGTGCCTAAATCACCTATCTATTAGTCTAATCATTACTTTGATGACTAAACCTTATATACTATGTAAAAACCTCTAAACCTAATTATTATTTTTCACTACCAGTTTTAGACTTGTACCTATTTTATAGCTTCTTAGACACCTAAACCCAAAACAAACACCTGTAATGACAAAAGTGTCCATTTTTTGTAAAAAGTGTCAAATGCCTAAAAGTCACCCAGCTTAAAAATTAAACTTAGATTAAATGCTAGTCTATGTGTTTTAATGTTATATATTTCTATATGTGTTTGACATGTCTAAATATCAACCCTCACCTAGCAATCACCCAAAAATAACCTACAACTTAGAAGGAAATATACCAAGAATCACTTAATCAATCATTCAAGTGATAAAATCTACCCTATTTATCCCTATTTCCATAAAAATCATAGGAACATAATTTCTACAATTCTAAAACATTTGAGGAGCATCCCTGAGCCGTATTTACCAAGTTAAAAGATAGGTCAGCACATATATTTCCTTATCCCACATTATATCTTTGTGCACAGATAATAAAATGGAGGGGATTGCCTTGAACTACTAGAAACCTATGAACTTGAATGGGAGTGATAACTAGTGTTGGTTATTGGGATAAAGACTACTAAAAATGTCTTCTCATAGAGATGAATATCGTATTATTATTTCATCAAAGATCTCAAATACCAATTTTTTTAGCTATAGCATGATACCTCAAGATGGATGGTTTTAGTGGAGTAAAATCATCTCCATGGGATAATTTGTTTGCAGTCAGCAAATCTACCATTACCTCCTTTTATGAATATAACAAGATTATTATGGTTTAAGCAAAACTAATGAACTTGCATTAATAAACAAGGATGTTAACCATCTATACATTATGGTTTGGCTATGTGCCACTATATGTGACTGGGGGAAGGGTTACAACAAATTTAATGTGATGACAAACTATTGGGAAGAATTGGCTCCTCTAAGGTAATGTATCTATACACAAAAAATGAAAAGAGATTTTTGTCTAAGATGTTAATATGCTAGCTAATTACAACCATTATGTATCCTATTAATATAAAATCATATTGAGGTACTCAAGATTTATGCATTTTAGCTAATATAGGCTTGGTCTTGTTGGCTTATTTTAAGTAAAATTAGAAAAATGTGTTCTTTTGTAACTCCAAAGGGGATGAACGTAATGAGTTCATAGAATGTTTTATTTTGATCATAGATATAGTTTTCAACTATGATGTATATTTAATCATGGATATGTTGATTTCATGAAGATGTTATGATAAGCATGGAGGTGTTTTCACATCCATGAGGATGTTTAATTTAATATTGGCTGAGTTATGCATCCATGGGGATGCCCATTCAGAGCATGGATACATTTTGACACCGATGAGGATGTTTATTGTGACATTAGATATGTTGTACATCCATGATGATGTTTATTTCTAGTTTTAATTGAATTTATTGGTTATTGGAAGTTATAATTCCTACGGTAGAGATATAGAATTACCTTTAGCCTTGGTTAATCTCACCCTTTCCCAAAGTGATGTTACATTAAAGAAAACATCACCATTCAACCTTTCACTTATTGGATTAAGTCAATTGGTAGAATAGTGATACAAGTTTGTTTCTAGAATAATGAGACAATGCCTTAGTGGCCATTGAGCGTTTGCACAAATAAGCTAGCCAATGAGGTTGAGGTATGGTTTCTTGGGAGGTCCAAGGGTGTTGCTCAAGCCTGTAGGGATTAGTGGGATTAGTTTGATGGAATTTCTTGGGTAAGTTAAGAAGTTTTGGGGATCTCTTATTATTATTGCATAGCATGAGCCATCTATCTATGATGAACAAAAATTATTGGTAAATTTATGAGAACTCATGGAGATACATAGGATTTGTTACAAAATAAACTTCCTTGAGTGAAGGTGATTGTAATCAAAGATCCATGGGACTAATCATGTCATATTATTTGATGGGTATATGGTGTCATTTAGATGACATTTGGACATAAGATAGACCAATGATAACCATGGACCCTTGTTCTTCACTAGCCTATATGTTTGACTATTATAATGTGAAAATAACTTGGTGTAATGACCTATATCTAGATGTGTGCCTATCACACATAGTTCCTTCATATATGTACATTATATATAACATATAGATCCTTGTGGGGTGTGATTTGATTAACCATGTGAAACATATGAACCTTTTATGTTAATAATTTGGTTGTTTGGTGTTCAAATATTATGTTATGCTATAAATGTGATCTTATGTTGCTAAAACATAGAAATTATGACTATAAACACTTGTGTACTATAACTCCTAATCTGGAATCGAATCGTCTGAGTGAGTTATCAATGTATAGTAATGTGATATATGTTTTAATCCTACATCGCTATTCTAGTCATTAGCATTGATGCAAGTATGAGGTTTAGGGTAAATAAACACTATGTCCATGATAGATCATACAAGGTACAAGCTAGGGAGTAAAGTCTCTTATAGGCTAAAAACCCACTCTTCCACTTTGCATGAGGCCGCTCCTGATTCATTTAGATTTTGAACCATGAGCACCACATATTAGACATGAGATCATCAAACATAATGGTCACTTTATGGATTTAATGTCCCTTTAGCTACCTCTTGGAGGTTGTTGAGAAAATAATCCATGTGAAATTTTAATTTTTTAAGCCTTATGAATCACCAAGTGGTCCATCAACTTGAATGATTATGTAAAATTAGTAAGGTGATGCTTGTTAAAATACATACATGTGTTCACTTGAATGAACCAACATGTTGTGGATGATATATTACTTTATTATACCTAATAAATATATTCTAAGATGAATATATTTCTAATTTATTTTAAGATGACAAGAATGTACGTTAGTTTTATGGTCAAAAGTAGCATTATAAGTCTTTATTAAGAAAATTTGGAATCTTGGTTAACCTTTTTAAATGTTATCATGAAGTAAGTGCAGTAAGATGGTAGGATTGTGATCCTTGTAACCATCGTGTGAGTTCACAAAGTTGTGAAGAACATGTTGTAAGCATTTGGATTACATATGAATACCTATAATGCCCTCTTTGGT